>ML819805.1:40891-61510 GCA_009831015.1 Picea engelmannii | reverse complement strand
GAACTGTAGGTTAACGATTACCTAGTTCGAGAGGATCCACGATGCCGTGAGGGCAGACTGCGACAGTCGCTCATGATGATTCTAAGGGGCGCACAATAAGGTGGGGGCCTTATTCCTTAGAGCCCTTAGTCTCCCACAAGTTCTCCTGGTGGAGTGTTGACTCCAGGGGTTATAGAGTCTACCAATCCGTCAAGCCAACGAGTGGCACCCTTGGAGCACGTGGTGCATCCTAAAGGGCACGTCGCGCAAAGAATTACAAGTCAGCGAGTGGCACCCTTGGAGAACGTGGTGCGTCCTGAAGGGCACGTCGCGCGAGATAAGCAATCGAGGCGAGTGGCACCCTTGGAGCACGTAGTGCGTCCTGAAGGGAATGTCACTTGGAGGATGATGATGAGACAGCCTAGATGACCCTGAGACCTTAGCACCTGATAAAATTCTTAAAAACGACTCCCCTGATGAATTGTCGCCCAGCTCCAAATCTGAACCAAAATTTAAAACACCTCTAAGATAAAATTTTGACAAGCCCAAAGAAAAGATCCTCCAAAAATAAACCTAGGGCGTAAACTAAAACCCTCCTAGGTGTCAATTAAAGTCTTCGTAAAAGAAAAGGGGGTGAAGTATTGAGGGAAATAAATTAATTGAACCACAGGTTTTAAATTTTAAAGGAGAATTAAAATTATTAAAGAGGGGAGTATAAAATTTAGGATTTCAAAAAAAATAAAAATAGAAAAAAATATTTGTTTATATATTGAAAAGAATTCTAACCACATTTATCATTTGGGGGTTTAACAAAAAATATATATATAATAATAATAATAATAATAATAAATAATGGAATGAGAGAAATAAAAGAAAAATAAAATAAAAAGGAAACTTGGAATAAGGAAACTTAAAAATTGGAAAGTAGGAGACATAGGGTAAAAAGCAAAAAAGGAATCAACATTAAAGGAATTACTAAATTTCAGAAACTTCGTTTTAGGAAAGTGATTAAAAGCATGAGAGGGAATCTAGGAACCCTAGGAGAAATTTAAGGAGCGATTTTGGGGGAGTGAGGGAATTTAGTCTTTTACTTATTAAAAAGAATTTAATTATTGGAGAACCCTAGGGATGTGTGACACTTGGACGGCGGAGATTGTTTGGAGGTTGGTCATTAAAAAATTAATTAATTGATAATTAGGAAAGTAAGTGGGTCTCATTTTTCTATAAAAGAAAGGGAAAGGAAGGAAAAGGGGGATGAATGGTTAGTGTAACGTTACGCTGCCGAATTGTGGTTGACGGATTTTCTTGTGAGGAGTTGGGTGTATCTCAGCTGTGTTGGAGTGGTAGCTCAGCCGTGGAGGCGAGCTGAGACGCTAGTCTATCTCTGGTTCTTGTGTGGCCCCTTTGCGGCTCGGGGGGCGACGGGGGAAGCAGAGTACCCCTCGCATTTGGCTGGGAGGTACCGATGAGCCTTTTGCGGTCGGCAAGCAGGAGCGGCAAGGAGCGCGGGACGCAACACGGAGCGCGGGACGTCTCCGAAGTGGGCGAGTGGCTAAGGTATGATTTAAATTCTGGCAAAATTGTTTAGAAAAGGTTAGTGTTAAATTGCTTCTGGCGATTCGTCTTGTTAATGGTTGCTAGAAAAAGAATTTGTTTATCTTGGGAATACCTCCTTTAATTCCTTTTTACCTCTGGCAAATTGTCTATCCTCTGGCGAATCAATTTAACCCTGCATTTCAATTTAATTCTGTCATATTCGTTACCTCTCGACATTGCGTCGGGGCATTATTGGTCTGCGTTTTAACGGTGTCATGAACTGCGTCTTTTTCGTTTTGTTGGGCGTACGCCACTGTGTATTGGGCGATTTTTCGGTAATTGCAATTTATGGGCAATCTGAACGCACTTGAAGCTCTGTACTTTTCATTTCTCTTTTGGGGTCGGCGTACTCGCCCAGACATCCTTGTTTTCATTTTTCTTTCTTCATTGGGGTCTTCATTTTTTATTTTTATTTTTAAATATTACTCTGTGTTCTCTAATGATCTGTGTTCTATATATTTGTCGGCGTTCTCAATTTAATTCGCTGGCGATGCATTCTCTGTGGCGTGGTTTCTCAGTGGTCTGCGCTTTACATTTTCGTTGGCGATCTGAAATTTTGAATCCCAACATTGACTTCTGCTTGCGCTAGAATTTTATTTTTTATTTTTGGGGCCATCGTGATCGCTTAAAGGCACTCTGTAAACAACACCGTAGTAAAACCTATCTGCGAGTCAATTTCACTGGGAAACCCGAATTGTTTTCCTTCTGTCTAAACCTATACATTTGTTTCAATGATTGTGGTTTCATTTGTTATGTTTCGCTGTGAGGGATCCTTCCTCTGCAAGGGAAATCTCGGGCTCATATCCTGACTATGCGGCCCCGACCTGCTACCGGATCGGGCCTCTTTCGGCAACAACAGGGGAAGAAAAATTCATATCACGCCCAGCCACCGATTGCACTCTGCTCCTGCGTGAGGCTGGGCTGGATGGTCTGTCCGGTGCCAGCTCTGTTTTCCTTAAACCCGTTCTAAGTTTTCTGTGAGAACTGTGTATCGTTCCCTTGTTCGTGCCTATGTTGTTACCTTTTTCGTGCTTGGATTTTGTGCCAGAGTATCGTTCTATGTCTACTATGGTCGGCGGGTGCATGCGTGCAAGGTGGCACGGATCTAGAGACCTATGAGCCACGATCGGCTAGAGTTTAGCTCTGTTGTCACCATGCACACAGTCCGTCAGAAGCTTACCTTAACGCCCGCCTTGGTGGTCGATTTTAACTCTGCGTTTTTACTTGAGCATGACAGCGTAACCTTTAAACATTTGCATGCCGGATGGTAGCGTTTGTATATCCCTTTAAGTGGGTATGGGAACGATTCCATTCTCGGCCTGATCATTGATAACGTATAGAAGTGGCAATTGGTATGGATGGCCACATGGCAGCGTAAGTTTAGCTATGTCATGCCAACTGGACCCTTTTTCTTATCCAATAACTTGTAACTGTAGGTAAACGCGTTTTTTCTGCAAGTTTATTTTAATTATCAGATCTGGTGGTTATCCTGACTGGTTGGGCGCGGCCGTTGAACATAGGATGTCTTTCTTGTCCTATTATTGATTCGATTTTATCATTGCCAGGTTGGGGGATAAGTTGTCATACTCTCGTTGTCGTATTTGGGGTCAAATGTTAGTTAATTTTAAGCAGTTTAAATGTTAGGGTTAAATGTAATGAATTAAATTTAGGGATTAAATTTAGGTGGCTTAATATCAACGTTCAATGGTATTGTTTAACATTGTGGTTAGTGTTTAGGTTTTGATTTTTGGTTTTAAGACTTTCATTTAATATTAGGGTCTAGAATTGCTAGGCTAATAATTTGGGTTCAAGACTCACATTTAATGTTATGGTTCAGTTATAGATGAGGTGTTGTTGCACTTATGACGATGTTAGTTTTAAAATTGTCATGGAGAATACATCGCTATTTATTATTGTCCCTTAAATGGATTCCTTCAATCATGACTTTTACATTATGGTCGTCGGTATATGTGATCAGCATATAACCGGGGTGCCACATGGTTGTTTTTAATTGACTTTAAGTATAATAAGATGTCACTTAATTAGGAAGTTACTGAAGTATGAAGTCACCTTCTTAATTTCAATACTAGGTTACCTGGAATTAGACAAGTGATGTTAAGTATAAATTTTGACCTTTTCAATTTATGGTGTAAAATGTAATTTCAATTGATGATTTCTATAATCGGGATGCTATTCCCCTTAGTGACCTCTTTAAATAATTACTATCCTTAATTATAGTGATTGAGACATTGATAGTTGTCATGTTCATTAATGCCCCCTTTTTACTTCGGTCACTTAACCTTTATTTAATAGGATTGCCATCTTGATTAGGATGTATATTGATATTCTCTACTGAGGTTCCTATATTTACGATGTTATTTATATCTATTAACATGGTAATTAATGGTTATATTGAATCATGTCATTACTAATGGTGAGAGTTGTCCCTTCCAATATTGCCCCCTTACAAATGTAGTCGTGTTAAAATTCTAGTATTTTATAGATGGCCATTTTAAATTTGGATGATATAGTGTTAATTCAACTATGATTTTACTTGTGAATATAATAGTAAATTGCATTATCATTGAGATTTATGATTATAATGACATAGCATGAGAGCTCCTCACGTTGGAATTAATTGTTTTTATCTTGAAAAGGTTATTAGAATTAGGTGGTTGTAGCGTATAAGAGCTATTGTAATGTAAGATCATGGTCCGGATAGGCGACATAACTGAATGATGGTTAATAAGACATGACAGTGGTATTGTGATTTGTTAATAACATATATGATGCCATGACCTAGATTCACGTACAAAAACTACGCGGAGTTAATAAATAAGGGTTGTTGATTTATTTAAATAATATTGAATTTGGGGTTCGTTGTCAGAGTCCTTGTCACGCGCCTTCCGTAAGGGGCGCAATTTGTTCTTCTTATTTATGTTGTACTGATTGTGATCAGTTGGTTGCTTGGTCTATGGCGTCGGGTGGGACTTAGACACCTCCATACTCCTCAGAACAGTCACCAGCCCTGAGACCTTAAATGGTTAAAAGCGATGGGAACCTGGGCTTGAGCATTGATTATGTGTCGTGGAGGTCCTAACCTTGCAGGGTAGGATGGGTGGGAGGTCAGTCATATTTAGTGGTCAGTTTTACTTTTGTCACTAAATGTCTGCGTGCTGCACCTCTGCCTATGGTTGTATTGTTGTAGTTTCTCGTTGAGGCCTTCAGCGTTCTTGTGCTGAAATTCGTGGTTGAGTTTTGTTGTTGTCGAGTGGCCTCGTACAGTTCAGTATGTTGCTACTTCTACACGCACGCACACACCTTAAACACAAAAAAAAATTTGCACCTGTTACTAGAATGGTTGTCGTAACGACGCAGATCGTTACAATGACCTAATTAACCTTGCAACTAACTAATATTGTAATAATAACTAAATGACCATATAATAACAACTGATTAAATAACATTGCAATTACATTGTAATGCCTTGCAACTTAGCAATTCGGACCGTTCCACCCCAACCTAATGGCATTTTAATAATTAACATTCAATAACAATGCAACCAGTAACCATAACATTACATTCACGCTTCACCCCCAATTCAATAGTAAACAAAAAGAATTCTTGGCAAATTCGTAACAATTAACCCAACCAATTAGATAACAATTGATTAACAATTAACCATTATCGTTCCCTTTAAGAAGTAATAACACCACATTACCTAATTTTCCATAGGTATCCAATCATTACAGTCACTAGTAATTAATAACATCTTGGCAATTTCATAACAATTAAGCAAAAACCAATTAAATAACAATAACCCTATTTAATATGACAATGGTTGAAATAACAATATTTTTGAAGGCACATGTGTAAAAATAACAATAATTAGAATGCTAAGATCTAACAAGGACCACGTTTTTAAGGGACAATATAGAAACACATCATATTTTTATTAACATCATGTGTAACCATAACAATAATCCTCATATTTAAATGACCAATAACACTATAGGTACGACAATGTTTAAAATACCAATGTTTTTAAAAGGCATATATATATATATAACTACAATAATTAAGGATGCTAATACCTGGAAATAACAAGAATTAAAAGACAATAAAAAGAACATCCTACGCATAGCATTGATGGTTCTGAATTACACTAAAGCTACCCCAAGGTAATGACCACCTGGCAGCCATTTAGGAGGACCTTGCATGCAAAAGGAGTCATGATCAAGGCAGCTATCGAAAGGAAGTTTTAATTGGGACTGAGACAGGATGCGTGCTATCAACCACTCACCCACCAGCGATATCAGGTAACAGAGCGCTGGGCAGCGTGCTTGGGGTATTCCATGGACCGGCGCTAGCTACTATACGAGCGTTTTCTTTTGGGATTAGAAAAGGACATAAAATCAGTTTTTTTTTTAATTAAAAAAAATTAGTCGGCAACCACACGGAGTGTAACTTTTTAAAATGGAAAAGACTAAAACATAATTTTATCTTATTAAAAAGAAAATGAGGCGGCAACCTCAAGAATATAATCTTTACTGAATTAGGAAGGCCAATGTAATTTTTTCTAAACTAGGGGCGTTTGAGCACAAAATATCATTATGAGACTGGCTGAAATAGATATTAGGGTTCAGCTTAAGGTTAGGGTTTTTTGTTGTGAGGCAGAAGGATGGTTGGTACGCGCAAGCATAGGCAACTCGCAAATTAGGTCCAGGGCCGTGGGTGAGGGATGAAACCTGAACTACCTGAGAAGACTAACTGCCAGAAGGTGAATGGACAGAGGAAGGACCAAGGAATAGGTTAAACTAGTGTGCACAAGGTCTGGAAGGCAGGTCGAGCATGTTATGTTCGCTCAGGGAAGGGCAATACCGAGAGATAGGAAGAAAAAAAAAACAAATGCACAGTTACACAAGACTTGGCTATGCATCTGGCTTAAAGCCTCGCGTTCTTCAAGTTTGAATGCTCTATTCTCCATAGCTAAATGAATGACACACCCACCTGTTAGTTTTGGGCAACCCCCATCACAATTTAATCTCTCTTCCCTCACATTCGCTCACCCTTCTCTTTTAAAATCTGGTACATTTCATTGGATACAAACATGGAGCAAAGGTTTAACGGTGTGATAGAAAAATATTCTCTTATTGTCCAACTGTCTAGGTGTGTGCTGGAAAGGCCATGAATGAAATACTTAAGGGAAGAATTTAATCGCTTCCAGTCCCTGCTTTAAGTACCGTGTAAAGCACCATCTAAGGGTACAAATAAATTATCAGGTAAATTATCATTTTAATAAGTTGTGTGCTATAGGTTAAGAGAAAGGCAGTGGAGACGCGGTAAGACGGTAAGGACGCCGAGCTTGGACTCAGGTATTGGGATTTAAAATTTGAGACTCAGGAGGGACGCACAGTGGGTTCTCGTCCAGCTGTTAAATTAGGCTCCCAATGTACAAGAAAAAAAAACGCCTACAGTCACTATAAAAAAAAACGATTTCAGTGAGGAATAAAGCGCCCTCGGTGAGATTTAATGCCACAGAGAGTAAAAACCAACAATAATCTCATGCCCAGTCACAAATAGGGACGCCCACGATCAAGGAAGCTGCCGACAAAAATATAAACTCCCATAGTAGATTTCAATGCCCTAAATCAATGCCCAAGGACTCGAAGGCAATAACCATAAACCCAAGCCAACTTACCAGAACCCCTATCTGTACTAAATATGAAAGAAAAAGGGGAAGAGAGAAATAACCATTAAAGCTACCAGTTTACACCAATAACCATTAAACTATAGATTTTAGACACGATTCACACCATAACCTCTGAAACTACAAATTTTCACATTAGCCATTAAAACTACAGTTTACAAACATGCGCAGCAAGACAGAAACGCCTGGAGATTTACATACCTGTGTCCTTAACGCTTGCAGCAATGATTCTTGCTCTCCCGCCACTCCTGCTCCTTCTTGTCGACCATAGAGGACTCACCGGTACCTCCCAGCCAAACGCTAGGAGTACTCTCCTTCCCCCTTAGCCCCCCGAGCCGCAAAGGGGCCACACACAACCCAGACCGTAGCCTATCTTCCCAGCTCGCCTCCAAGGCTGAGCTACCACTCAAGTCAGCTAAGAATCCCCAACTCCTACAAGAAATCAGTCCAGTCTCTAGACTGGCCGCATAACAATACCAATAGCTTGAAAAAAAAGGTCCTCCTTTCTCTCCCTCTCATGTCTTTTATCCTCCCCTTTTTCCCCTAATCCCATTAGGTTTTTCCTCAAAAACCCTAAATCCATTTCTTTTAAGTTGTTTTAATCAAACCCTAAAAATTCCCCTCTTTTTCAAAAGTCAAGCATCCCTCCCTTTTCCATAATTTATTTTCTTTTTCTTAAAGCTCATTTCCCCCCCTTTTTTTTAAAAGAAAACCTAAAAGGTAATGCACTAAATAAATCTTTTCATTTATTATATATATATGTTTTTATTTACTTAATAGCCTTCAAGTTAACTATATTAATGAAGTTTCCCATTTTTAGTGGGTTGTGGTTTACCGTTGTATTTTATAATCACAAAAATAAATCTTCATTTTAGTGGTGGTCATATTTTTATATTTCATCATTTAAGTGGTGGACATGTTTTTTGTATTTTATATTAAATATGGTAAAAAAAAATGTTTTGAATTTCATTACCTAGAAAAAGAAAAGTTAAAGACAAAAGTTTCCCTCTTTTTCTTTTTTTTCCTTTTCTTTTTCTTTTTAGTAAAGACAAAAGATGTATAATGTCTCATAAAGAAAGATTAGAAGAGCAATTAATCCCTATTTTTATTAATCCCCCCCCTGTTTAATTATTTAATGTCTTGTGTTCTTTCACACATTAGGAATCAATTTCTTCCTTAATTTTTTTTTTTTTAATCCCTGAGTTTATTTAGATCCTTACTCTCTCCAGTTACCCTAGGAGTTTTATGAAGACCCAACCAGTACTTAAGTGGCTTGTTGTGTGAAAAATTTATTTATTTTTTTGAAAAGTCTTAGGCTTAGGGCTGAGATTCTGAGCTAGGCGACGATTGGTTAGGGGAATTGCTTAAGGTTTTACTCAGGTGCTGATGACATAGGGATAATTAGGATGACTCCTTCAACCACATTATTGCGACGTGCCCTTTAGGACGCACCACGTTCTCCAAGGGTTCCACTCGCCTCTTGAATTTCTTTTGGGCGACGTGCCCTTCAGGATGCACCATGTGCTCCAAGGGCGCCAATTGCCAACTGAGTTTCTTTTGTACGACGTGCCCTTCAGGATGTACCATGTGCTCCAAGGGTGCCACTCGCAACTGGACTGATTGGTAGACCTCTATAACCCCTAGAGTCAATACTCCGCCAGGTGAACTTGTAGGAGACTAAGGGTTCTAAGGAATAAGGCCCCCGTCTTATTACGCGCCCCTTAGAATCATCGTGAGAGACTGTCGCAGTCTTCCCTCACGGCATCGTGGATCCTCTCGAACTAGGTAATCGTTAACCTACAGTTTGAGCCACGACAGGAGTGCTAGCAGGCGGTGGCAGGACTGTTGTCCACCCCTCTCCCTCAACCTCTCTGCAAATCATGTGTGGCCCCTTTACTCCATATGTGAGTCTGGTCAGCAAGCTATCGTCAGCCTGCATCATCAACAATCATGTCAAAAATGTCAACAACAAATCATCAAATCGAATGAATAATCATAGTAAACATATCACCCAAAAGCACACTCCCTGACTCAGTCCGAAGTCCAAGGGGGTTCTACCGATGCCTCTGCATCCTCAAGGTCAAAAAACCTGCACACTCAATAAAACTGAGTCAATAGCACCTGTCTACATCAACTAGTAACACATCATGCCATCTGTCAATCGTATCATAAGAAAGTATAAATGGTCTAACATCATAAAAGTCCAGATCACTTGCGAGCAAGTGTCCTCAAATAATAAGTGTTCTCAGTGTGCTAGAGTGGGATGTTACAGAGATTTAAAGAGGGAGGTAGAAGTTTGAAGATTACAATTAAGAAATGATGCAATTATAGGTCTGTACAACTGGAAAAGACCACCAAAGTGGAAGACATTGAAAAATACCACCAAAGTGGGAGACTGGTTACTTTTTCAGCAGTTTACTACACAAGTAGGTGACTCATGTCTTACACAGAGATGTGACCAAGACTCATGACAATATGTACGACATGTGAAGCATAGAGGGATATTTACTTACCCATTATCATTAGGTCTCACTAAATGGTTTCAAGATGTGTTTTGTCAATCTAGTCCAAATATAAATGACTCTTGGCAATGAATATTTCTTTCTCTTGTTATAAAATGAAGAACATGGAAAAATGAAAAACTTGCATGAATTACATAATCATGTTAGTCATTGAATTTTTGAATTGGTTATCGGTTGATTTTGTTATGGAAAACAAATTACACCAACAACTATAACCATTGAAGTACATGGCTCTCTAATTTGAAAAAGTTCCCGAGGAAAAAATTTAAATTAGGAAATATTTAGTAAAAATCAGTTGTTTTTGTTATAGAAAAAGAC
This sequence comes from Picea engelmannii, assembly GCA_009831015.1. NCBI lineage: Eukaryota > Viridiplantae > Streptophyta > Pinopsida > Pinales > Pinaceae > Picea > Picea engelmannii. Next base: position 51,385 of record ML819805.1, on the reverse strand, counting down.
TTACACCAACCACTATAACTATTGAAGCAACACATGTCTCTCTAATTTGCAAAGATTCCCAAGGCAAAAAAATTGAATTAAGTAAGATTGAATAAAAATCAAAGAAAGGACCACACTTGTTATAGATTATTTTTGTTATGGAAAAAAAAATTAGAGAAACCACTATAACCATGGAAGCACATGGCTCTCTAATTTGAGAAAATTCCTAAGACAACAAATTAAATTAGGAAATATTTAATAAAAATAAAAGAAAGGACCACGCTTATTATCGATTGCTTTTGTTATGGACAAGAAAATACAACAACCACTAGAACAATTGAAGAAAATGGCTCTCTAATTTGAAAAAATCCCGAAGAAAAAACATTAAATTAGAAAAGATTTAATAAAAATAAAATAAAAAGGATTTGAAGCACATGGATCCCTGATTTGAACAAATCCCCATGCAAAAAATTAAATTAGGAAAGATTTAATAAACATAAGAAAAAGGATTCGAGGATGAGTTGGTTAGACTTGATTTATGTGATCACATTTTATATTTGAGATATAGTTAAATTGTAAAATTTGGCAATCTTAAGTACAACAACCAACTTTCCTTTCAAAAGTTCAAAGCCCCATATACATGCATTAGTGAGTGCTTAAAGAATTAACAATGGAGAGAATTTTCCTTCTAGGTTCCCAACCCAACCCAACTCTTTTCTTTTTAGAAGAAAATGGAAAATCGCAACTTTAATGAAGTTAACTTGTATGATCAACTCTAGTTTGTTTTCTCGAGTACCCAAAAATGATCTGTCCACGAATTGCTTTAGAAAACTCATTTAATTGCCTATTAATAGTTTCTTTGGTTTAGCTAACACTTTGGTTGATAAATTGTACTAAAGAAATTGTGGTATTCAAGCAGGTTGTTATGGGTGAAGTGGAAGGTCATCCACAAGTTATCACTCTTAATAACCCATGTAAACCGAATATCATTAGAAGGAAAGTGGTAAACTAATTGACCGTCTCTTTTCATCTCTGACTGTGTCGGTACCGCTTGGACTGTGACTTGGTCGTGGGTGGCCAGCCTTGTGGCCAACCCATGGGCACGCCCACGGCTTGGCCATAGGGATGGCCACCCACGGTCAACTCACAATCTGACAGGGGCCAAAATAATATAAAAACTACAAATTACAAATGTAAATTAAAATTCAACCATACATTTTAAAAATTATTACTAAAAATATATTTTGCTGGACTATGACTGTGAGTTGGCCACGGATGGCCAGCCCTGTGGCCAAGCCGTGGGCATACCCATGGCTTGGCCATAGGGCTGGCCACCTGCATCCAACTCACAGTCCAACAGGGGCCCAAATAATATAAACACTAAAAAAACAAATGTAAATTACAATTCAACCATACATTTTAAAAATTATTACTAAAAATATAATCAACTGGACTGTGACTGTGAGTTGGTCACGGGTGGCTAGCCTCGTGGCCAAGCCGTGGGCACGCCCACGGCTTGGCCATAGGGCTGGCCACCTGCGGCCAACTCACAGTCCGACAGGGGCTTAAATAATATAAACACTACAAATTACAAATGTAAATTACATTTCAACCATACATTTTAAAAAGTATTACTGAAAATTACTTGTTGTTCGACACATCCACGCTCGCAAACGCAACCACGAACCCTGTGCTCATGACCTCACGACGACCTCACGACCTCATAAACCTCTGATCTCAAAAAATGACAACATGTTTTGTAAAATGTTTCAACATCGATGTGTGGTTGATATATATACAATCTTTTGGCCGAAAGATTGTTCGGCCGAACAAATTTTCGGCTAAAATATTGTTCGGCCGAACTATCTTTCAGCTGAAAAATAGTTCGGTCGAACAATTGTTCGACCGATAGAGGATTGCCGGAAATAAAATATCTGGCCGACTAAATTTGTACATGCAAATCGAGGGTGCGGTTATTGCACCGTTCGATTTGATGTTTCTTTTTTCGACCGAAAAATAATATGAGTTCGACCGAAAAAATGTTTTTCGGAATTTTAGAGACCTGATTGTCACGAAAGTGTAACCCAACTTTGTGATTTCACCCATACAATATTAGAATTATTGCATAATATTATTGATATCTATATTGCCATACTAAATTCATCCCTTATTACCCATGAGCAGTTGTTGGTTATGATATATAACATTTTTTTGTCACTTGAGAACAATACTTGTCACTATGTTTTAACTATCATTTTCCTAATTAAATAATATTATTGATATTTAAATAAAGATAAAAAATTACATTTTGAGTGAAAAATAGATGTGAATCACAAACATGATACATCAATAACATCATATCACGAGGAATGGTCACTCATATCAATGTCTCACATGATCTCCCTAATGCATGCATGGACCATTATGTGGAAATCCATAGATGCACATGTTTGATCCATCACCTCTGGAAAAAATCTATGATTTGGCCTACATGGCATGTCAAATATCTATAATTGAGGTTTGTTGGGGACGAACTATCCCAACATACATGCCAATATATGAAAAACAACAGAGAACAACAATTAGACAATTTAAATAAATTGTTTCAATAAATTACATGCCCATTAAATAAGACTAACAATATGTATCTAGATTAATCAAATCATATCAATAATATTACCTCTAGCATTCGGTGGCTAGGCTTAGCTAAATAGGATGTTTACACTTTCTCACTAGTCTAGCCTTGCATATGGGTATTGCATAAGACTTAGGGTGTGATCCTCCTCATTGGATAACATATCAAATACATCAAGACTGACCTTGCTTGGGAACTCTAGTTGGGTTATCATGGGAAACATCTTAACCCACATGCACATACTCACATTAAAGTCATTGTCCTGGGAGGAAGGTTGTTGAATGTTGGTCGAGTAGCTAAATAACTCTAAAAAAATAGGAAAAATAAATTAGAATCAAATAGGAAGCCCATCATCCCCTCGGGGGAATCTCAATTGCCATGTGTCGTGATATGAAGTGTTATGTTCGATGAGGTTCCGAGTTCAAACCCCTGCGACTTACCCGTGCCTGTAGAAGGGGCATATGTATGGCACCTGGAGGTTATAGTGGTAGCAGTCAGAATTGACCCTGTGTCACACGAGTACAAGACCGACCCAGTTGTCGATTCCACCAGATACAAAAAAAAAGAAGGAATCCCATCCTCCCATCAAACACAGTACTGCTACAATCTAGAGAAAAAAAAAATGTTGCAAAAAGATATAAAACCACTTAATCAATCCAAGAATCCAAACTAAAAAATCTATAGAGTGAAACAAATGGAAACTAATACATTTCCCATCATAGGTGTATGGTTCTTCTGTTCCGACCATAATAATGATGCACCTAACCTCCTTTGCAAAAAATACACCTAAACACAATTGGCCAAAAACAACCTAAAAGTCGTGAGGGTCAATTATTTCATCACTAACATATCTCTGAATGTATGTGATTTGAGATTCTCTTGCAATTCCAGGTGAAATATCATGGAACTTGGGAAAATATTCCCCTCTTCTAGACAACCAAATAATGAAGTATATATTCTCGTTCGTAGTTTGGTACCATAGTTCAAGACCAACCTTGAATGATCTCAATGGTGAATCAATTGCATAAAAAAAATGATTTCCCTTTGAGGGATGTAGCCTCCTTATAAAACTTGAGGAATCCAAAATTCCTGAAAAAGGAGACACATATATGTTATAATAAGGAAAGGGTACAATCCCTCTTCCTCTCTCAAGCCTCCCACTCCTATACAAAGTTATATACATGTAAGTTTTTTTTTAATTCTATTGTCATCATCACTATATCTTATTCACATACAAATTTCATTAAGCAAACGCATATATAAAACCTTTAAAATTTGTGAATAAATGGCCATTTTTTTATTAAAAATTAAATTATTATTATTTTGTTATGTAAAAAAACATATTAAATATACAATGTGTCTTTAAAAACAAAAAGCATCATTAGTGGTGATGAATAATACTTATTGCACCATACCTTCGATACACTAACACCTCCTAGTGCACCTTTCATGACATGATGCATTACTTATGATATTTTTGTACACTTTGAACTACAATGATAAGGTGGGAAATTTTATTGTTTATCTAAAATTAAGGTTTCTTTTATTATGTATAGAGGCATTGGTAATGGTGCATTTGTACATTACATAGAACACTCATTGGTCTCGGTTATTTTTAAACAAAAATTCTTAACGATGTGTTTATAATATCAATATCAAGAAGAACTATGAATAATGCCTATAGGTATTATAAAATACATGGAAAGAACACGTGATTTTTTATTATTATTTTATGTTTTACTCATGCATCCTATGTCAATTTACACATCACTAGGCTTAAACATTTTCTTTTCCTTTCCCTTTTTTTATAAGAAAGAGCATCAATTATGCAATTTATTATTATTATTAGTATTATATTATTTATGTTTTATCGATGCTCTCAAGGTCAATAAATACACAATAAATACACTATATATATATATATATTGTGGTTATAATATTGAGGAATAATGATAGGAATTGTTTAACCATTAAATTTAGAATGGTGCATTATTAATGTCAAGAAGCATCGATAATGGTATGATTTATATTATAAAGATTATCCAGGAAACATGGGGATTTTTAATAAGTTCTTGTTACATGATCAACGTGTTATGGGGAAATCAATGCATCATGTATGTTTAGAAGATGCACTTCATTTTTTTTAAGTGCAAACCAAACAATTTAAACACACCATGCATACTTTCATTTAAAAAATGAAAAATATGGTAAACTTTAAGTTAAATTATAAATTTTAATCGATGAAAACTATAAATGATGAGGTAATAAACAATTTCCTTACTCTCTTTCCTAACGAGGAGGCATGGTCTCCATGTAGATAAAAAATGAAATGATGGAACCATTTTCTAAAATTCGAAACAAACTAAATCCACTATTGAATCGAAGGAATTAAGGAATTTGACAACATAGTAGCACCGATGATGGGGTAGTGGTACATGGATTCTAAGAATCGATGCTTATGTTGTTGGGAGCACTTAAGGAAATGAAAAAAATGAAATTATAGTTTAGTAATTTATTTTTTATCTTACCCCATGTCACTATGCCTAATAGGAAGATGCACATGTACAATACTATGTCTACTATGTTTTGGGTACACCGTAGATTTGTTTTATAAAATTAATATCTCACTGATGATTTGTTAAGGCACCCTAGTATGGGTATTTCTAATTAATTGCAATGGTGTGTTTTTTGAAAATTTTAAAATAAAAAAGTATATTTTATTACCAAATGTCTTAACCTACTGTGGCGTGCTTGATTGCCATCTCCCCTAGCACACTTTTATGTTCCTAGTGCACTATTAATTTTTTTACGAATAAACATGATAGTGTGACATGTATTTGGGTGCCTTGTGCATCTATTCACAATTAAATGCACCAATTAGTTTTTGAATTTTATTTAAATATAAAAACCTATATTTTATTATCAAATGTCTTAACCTACTTTGTTACTCCTTAAATTATAATGCACCATTGTGCTACTATGTCCTTGGAAGACCATTTGAATCATAATGAAAATGTAAAATGACGTGACCTTTATTAAGGTGTACCAGTGTGTGTTTTGCGAATTAAATGCACCATATATTTTTAGAATTTTTTAAAGGTAAAAACCTATGTTTTATTACTCAATGTTTTAGCTTGCCTCGATGCATTGTGCATTGTAATGTCTTGGTGCATTTGTATGTTTCGGATGCATCGAAAATAGCTGATTTAAAATTAAAATATTTTTTTAACGGATTTGTTATGATGCCATTTGGTGCATGTTATTATTTGATGCACCAATGAACCAAATTTGGGAACGCACGAGTGCATTTGTACAGCTTAGGAGCACTCAAAATACAATATTCACTAAAACTTTTGGTTGACTATTTTCATTGGCAACCTAAGCTATCAACAGTGAAGGGAGACATTTTTTGGGGACATTCCATAGGAACCTCCACTAGAAGGTGTTGTTCTTGTAGTGATATTTGAACAGAAATTGTATTTTTTCTTTGGAGAAAAAATATCGATGCACTTTTCAAACAATATCCATCCAATTAATAGGCAAAGTGATCGACTTGGATATTGGTGGCCACCCACTTGTTTCACTAATTTATAATGGTTCCACATCTTGATAAATTTTCTACAGTTTTTCTGGTCCCAAATTTCTAGGGTTGTTTTAAGGCCCTAAACAACGTTTTTTTTTGTCTTGGTAGCGCCTAGCATGTAGAAAACGGTAGATGCTAGGATGAACGAAATGTGTACTCACTTAGACCTTTCCAACAGGGTACCAAGCACCCCAAACATAGATTGTATGCAAATGTTACACCCCTCGGAAGATGACATTTCAGCTAACCACATCAAGTCCCACAAACCTTTTGGTGTTTCATCTTATAGGGTTAGGGTTTTGGATGTTTTGAGTCTTCTCACTGATGCTTTATATTAAAAGTTCTCTCTGGCCACTTTCTAATCATCTTCTTGCGAATGAGCATAGTCGTCATATATATATCTTTAGAGATAAGATACCACCATTCTAGCTAGCTCGTGTGCTTTGTATTTTACATTTTTTTGTATTCCAAAGATTCATTAATAGAATCTGAGTTTAACTATATTGTTGCATTTCTTGCAATATCTCAGTGTGTTTCCTTGGTATATCTTTTCCTTCATGTCATTCTCAATATAATATGGATCAATGGTATCAGAGCAGCTTCTCCTTGTTGTTTCTTAGTGCATGTCGTCGACGATTTTAGGGTATAGAGAGTTGGGTCTCAAGCTAGTTTCTCTTGAGGAAAACCACTCTCACCAACCCAAGCGCCCTCCCATCATAGAAGAAAAGAGATATGACATAGTAGGAAATCCTCTCAAACTATTTCTCGAGGAAGCACTCACGCAACAAAGAAACAAGATGATGGATAATTTCTCCAAGATCCTTCAACGATTACTTATAGTGGTGATGGCACCTTCAAACACCATTGACTTTGGAGGTGAAATACCCTTCAAGGTACAAATCAACTTTTATATTCCTTTATTTGAAGGCTAGATATATGATGACACTTTGGAAAAATTATTATTTCTACTAGAGTGTTATTTTTTTGTCCAATTGTTTTATTAATACTGAAAAAATCAACTTTGTGCTCCTTAAATCTCTTCCCCATGTCAGATATTGCTGGGGAAATTACTGTGAGAAACATGTCAGAGATGAGTCTACAATTTTTTGGGCCAAAACCTACTTGGGCAGATTTCGTTGATGGCCACAAGGAGAAATACTACCCTATTGGAAAATATGATGACTGTTGTATGATTAATCGGTAACTGCGGACACAAACTGATCTCCCTAGATTCACTATGAAACTAGAACAAAACAAGACAGTATAATACTCTTCCCTTAGATCTCAATTATCAAATGAGAAATGGATCTAGAACATGCCTTTTAAATATCCAAGATCTGACTTCGCCAAGGCAATCCAAGCTCCGTCCTGAGGCTTATGGAGAAATATCTGCAAAATAACACAAGCCAACGAAGACAAAAATAACAAAGCCTACTTGATATGAAACTATGTACGTGATCAAGGAATCATACAATATGGACAAATAACATTCATATAGGAAAGAAAAGTATATATGTATTAAATAATGTGGAAGAAAGATACTCAACGCCTTGAAAAAGAGATAAATTCAGATAATAAAACTCTTCGAGGGGGCAACCTCCTTATGCCCACATAAATGTAGAATTAAAATATGATTCCAAATGAAAATGTCTCCTTGGTATATATAGGAGACTAGGATGTTGAAATTACTAAGACAACTGAGAGGGGGGGTGAATCAGTTTTTATGTGCTTAAACAGTTTTAAGTCTATAAATACATTCTTAATCTTTCTTCAAGTGATCATCAACATTATACAACATATGGACAATAAAATAATGAGCATCAGTCACACATCAGATATACACAGAGACAGATTTTCACGAGGAAACTCATAAAGGGAGAACACTTCTTCTTCTTCGAAATGATAGGCAGTCTTTTAAGTTTTGTACATCATCTATAATTGAGCACCAACTCAATGTGAGACTACAACCTCTGTTTTGCAAGATGCAACTTGCTGAGAGCACCAATTCTCTGTTTTCTCTAACACCCACTTGAAGGAAGCACCAACTCCCTCGTTTCTCTAGCACCAACTAGAAGGAAGCACCAACTCCCTAGTTTCTCTAGCACCAACCAGAAGGAAGCTACAACTCCCTGTGTTCAAGCACCCACTTGAACTTCTGAGGACACCAGTCCTCCCTAGCACCTCCCAACCACCCTGAAATATGAATATGAAATAATGAAACCAATTACAGTGGTATAGTGTTCAATAACAACTTACCAGTCTCATCACTATTCTGCAAGATTTTGCTACTCAGTCTTCCTCACTGTCTTCTAGCATGCATCTGCTACCCATTATGTTCTTCTGCCTTTTGTGATCTCTGTTCCATTCCCATTCAATGCACCTTTTGTCTCCTATCCATTTTAGTTACTGCACCACCTCTTTACTTCCTCACACATGCATTACTTCACCTCAGCAACAACAACTTCATCACTTCTCTGTGCCATGTTCTTATAGCTTCTGTGCTCCTTGTGCATGCAATATGTGCAATGCTTCTACATCTCTTCATAGTGAATGCTCTGTCTAATCATCATTACGACTACTCAACTTCTTTGGCAGTTTGCCCACGCGTTCAACATCACTGGATGAAATGCTAAGATTCCTCAACCTCTCTGGTAGTTGAGACTCTTCGTCTTCTCTGGCATAGTCGAGCTTATACTTTTTGCTTCAGTTACAAATTTCAATGCTCATCCACTTGTCAGTCCCTCTAAGAATCGTCTTCATTCACTGGAAGAAGCTTGGAGACTCTTCATCTCCTCTAGCGGTGACACAGAAGTCTCTTCGAATCTTCTAGAAGAAACCATCAATGGTTTCTGGCAGTTACACTATGAAGAGAAACATTATCCCTCCGATCATACTCAAATTCACCTGCACCATTGGATTGGCTCCATGGGATCTTGCATTCATTTTGGCATTTCGGCATTCGACAATTTGGCATTCGTGTGACCAAGTGTCTCAACACTCCTATTCGGGATCCCCGAAACTCCGAAAAGGAGCTTGTCTGCACTAGCTCCTTCCCCCATCTTCCACCGATGTGACCACAGGCTACATCCATTTCACCTTTTCAGTATTTTCGTGAACTTATGACCTTCATCGACCCTGATTGACAGTCCATGATCTCGATGAATTGACGGTCCGGATCTCATCGTGAATTCGCATCTCATTGTTCCTTAGATGGAGGTTCTTGTCACTCCAAGTCGCGATAGGTGAGACTCTGAGATGGAGCTTAGATCAACGGTCCATAATCTTGGTGTATTAATGGTCCAGATCTCATCGTGAATTCGCATCTCGCAATTCCTTAGATGGAGGTTCTCGTCACTCCAAGTCACGACAGTCGAGACTCCGAGATTGTTTTTCTATTTTGCATTTCCCGAATTTGAACCTCTTTCCTTTGGATTTCTCGATCTGTGAAACTCTGAAATTTCACATTTCGCGAGTTAGAAGGATAGAGAACTTCCTTCTTTTGACTTTTTAGTTAGCAGAATGTTGATCTGTGACCACGTGTCCTACTCGAAGATGGATGATCCTCCTTTCGGTATTTTGTATACCCGCTTCTCCTTTCTCTTTAATGAATGCGCAGGTTTTCCTTGATCCAACGATGGATGGACCCCGCGCTTAGATCGAACGCCCGAGATCTATTCTCGACTATTGCGTGCTAATCATCCCTAAATTCATATCTAACGGTCATCGAGGATTCTGAATAAGATCCAACGTTCACTATTTCTCCTCCTCTTCCATTATCACTGCGCTGCTAATCGTGCTGATCTTTGCCATCGTTGTTCTTGCCATCAATGACAAGCTCACTCCCAACTATAAACCTTCCAACATAGGAGGTATAATTGCAACTAATGGACTAAATACAACATAAATAAAATAACATTACTAATGTAATATGCCCCAATTAAGGGGTAATGAGCCATTATTTATGGCTTAACATGCCCCTCCCCTTGAGACAAGTGTTGTCTGTAATGCTTGAGTAACTCTGGATGCTTCTGTATAAAAGACTCATCTTCCCAAGTGGAATCTTCAGTCAGTAGTTTCCTCCATTTAATGAGATACTCTGAAATGGATCTATTCCTCAACTGATGAATTCTTGTGTCGGTGATGGATTCAGGCTCCAATATGATTTTTCCTTCCTTGTCAAGTTCTGGAAATATAGTTTGAAGTAGGATCTTGTCACCTATAACCTTCTTTAAGCATGAAACATGGAAAACTGGGTGTACTCATGAAGATGCAGGAAACTCCAATTTGTATGCCATAG
>ML819805.1:13610-36692 GCA_009831015.1 Picea engelmannii | reverse complement strand
CCTATGGATTTTATCTTTTACCAGCTGCTTTTACCCCCTGGGCCTTTAGCCCCTTCTTCCCACAAGACAAGATGTACCCTGGATGGTCATCCTAATGGCTAGACTAGGGGAATGGGATGGATGAGCGGGGTTTTAAGATGTAATAGTGATAACATGGTGGGAGCGGAAGATGGCTCTGCAAACCCCCTTTGGTGGCTAACCAAAACCCATGAATACCAACTTGCTAAGCTACCCTATCAATTACCCCAACAGTGGTCAAGTGTATTAGTGTAAGATCCAAGCAGTTATCTGAAATGAAAGAGATCTAATGCATACATAAGAAGGTTATAATGATCAAATATGACACATACCATGATACCTCAGACCAATTACCTCATGGAGCAAGAGCCCCTTCTGATGCAAGCCCAGACCGGTAGTGATGGAGGCTAGTACTGCTGGCAGGACAAATATGGCTGAGAAGAAGAAAAGATGGGCCCTCAAGGGCCATGCTCAAGTCAACCTGCTCTCGCACTCCATGTCTAGGACCATGTGGGCCTCGAGACATGATCTCCTAGTTATCCCTAGGTATCGAGGATAACATGGCCCAAATTTAAATAGTATATGAATCTATGTAAAATAAATAGTGTTTTAAAGATATAGATCTTCAAAACAAATGTTTAATTATATCAATTGAAAACGAATTATTAAACCTGATTAAATAATTAACATGAACTTATAATCCCAACAATAACTCATATACATATTAATCACCAAAATAATGTATCAAATAAAAAAAAATGATTTAATTTATTAGAAGTAATAAAACTTTGATTTCAAAAAATAAACAACTCGAAAATGGAAATTAACTTCCATAATCATAAACAAATATCCATTTAGAATGGGAAAATAAAAATATTGTTTAATTCCCCAAACTAAGTTAACTAAGTATATAAAGATAAAAAATACTAATTGTTCCATTTTAGAATTCTGTCTGGAAACCAATTTTCTCATTTCCCGAAAAGAAAGACATAAATTAATAAAATATATATATAAAAAATTAAAGTTGCTACATAATTTGAAATTTTGTAGATACTCTTTTATTAACTAAAATTAATGAAAATGAAAATGAAAAATAAACTAAAAAATGAAAAAATCATACCAATAACCAAAACATTTTATAACTGAGTGTTATTGGGAATGGTCTTGAAATCGGAATTAACAAAAATATTAACTCCTGGTGAGTTAATGTTAAATACTTCTTTATTTTTATCTTCTTTGAACCCTGAAAGTTGTCTTCTTTGGTCGTCGATCAAATATCTATTCTAAATCAATTATATTATCCTGTAACACTGGAACCACTGAATAATATTTGTCCTTCGAGAAGGAAACTTCCAGATTGGGACCAATTTCATTTCTTTCCTTTTCCTTTTATTTAGAAAGATTTCTAATTGGTTCCTGTGAAGAAAAGTGATGTGGGGAAGAGGCTTCCTCATTTGCAACCAACTCTTCATCCTCAATTCAGATAGGACAACCAATTTTCGAGGTTTTCCTAGATTTATTTTTTAACATTCTTGAAATTTTTCGTCCTTGCATCTTGTTCATAAAATCCACAAGATTAATGGAATCATCATTTTTTGTGGTAATAGGTGGGTCACATTCATATGAAAGAAAGGAAACTAAGGTTTTCTTGGAAGATTTATAAGAATCCTAAGGTGATTCATTGAAAACACATGATTCTGGACTAAGCTTAAACTTGTCAGTTTGACTACGAGTAACCCTCACGGTGTTTTTTTGAAGAGAGGAGACATAAGGGTAAGGAAGAACAAAATATTCTATAGGATCTAGGTTTCCTCCTTAGAAAAGTGAGACTATGAACCTGCTTAAGAATTAACCTAAAAGTGATTTATTTTCGCAAACTTTTCCCAAGAATCACCATTTTGTTCTAACTGAAATTCGATCATAATTTTCACAAAACCGTGATGAAATACATTTCTTTATGAACTGAGACTCTTTCTCTAGTAGAAATGTGTCATTTTAGATAATATTTTAAGCAAGAAAGTAGGCATGTTTAATTCTTAATCTATGAATACCATTAAAAGACGAATGTGATAAATAAAGAAAAAGGTTATATCTACCCTCACAGGTGATAAACCCCTTAATAACTACTAACATAAAATGTCATTTTTCTTTAATTAAGGATATGGGCATACCTTTGTAATCATATTTTCATTCGGGAGAAACCATAATTTCAGACCAAGTAATCTCCTTAATTGTTTTGGTTTTATATCAACATTCTCCTTTTAATGGAAATTTAGTGACTCTAGCTATTATTTATTCATCTAGTTGTAATTCTATATCCCCAATTTTGGCATGTTCACCATTGAAATTCCATGCGAAATATTTGGTGACCTGCGTGTTATCACCATTAAACATGTGTAGAAAATTTAACCAACCAACCCTTTCAAAATTGGAAAATAATATTCCTGAGTTTCAATAAGCTCGATAGTGGGTTCTACTATGGAAATCATTCCCATCTTGACAATTTACAATGCTACAGTTCAGACAAACCTCATAAATGAAAACTAATAGACTCTCACTTGCAAATGAATGAAAACATAGTTTCAATTCTTGAAACAAAACCTTATTTTGAGGAAGAAATACCATAGGTAATAACTCATGAATACAAATATGCAGTTCAAAGCGATATGTGGATGCGAATCAATGAACTTCGGGAAAGGAGGACTATTTGTATGCAGGTTGAAAGGACCTTGATTAAATGTTGCATTAACTTGATTTTAATTTATGATGATTGATGATCGTATCAAGCCTAACTTACCACATCAACATGTTATAGTTCGTGGGTATCAAAGTTATGGAAGGCTAGGTAGGATTTCATAGATTATGATCGATCAATGTTTATAGCATTGTTTTTATTTTTTAAGCAACAACAGATCAAGAAACTGTAGCTTGTCAAATATTGTAGCTCATTGGAAAGTATGTAAATGAGAAAAGCTATAAGAAATATGTGAAATGGAAAAAAAAATGAAAACCAACATTGAAATCAAAACCTTTGAGAAAAATTCAATAAATAAAATATCATTAATGTCTAAATGAAAAACTCAAAGAAGTTAGGAGTATGTCCAAAATTTTCAAAATTGAAAACATTGTTTAAGTAAAATATAATTTTATTTTTCAAAAATGAAGAAAGAAAGGTCCCAAATTTTATTTATAATACAGAATTTGGGAGGTTGTTGTATTCTACAACACTCTTAAAGTACCACAATGGCCTACATAGGTACATCCAAATAAACATGGAGTTCCTAGACATCTCGTCACTGGGAGCTTCTTACCGATATGCTATCAAAATTGAGAAAACTTTTAAGAAAATGAATAAGTTGGATTTCAGCTCTGTCAACCCATCACAGTAGAAGAAAGGTAAAGGTATCCCTAACTCCCAAATAAAAGGATAGAGAAAGTATTTTTATCCCCAGGGAAACCATTCCAAGCCACCAATAAAGAAGGGTAACAGGAAGTTGAAGAAGGACATTGGAAAGTGGTGTGAATTCCAAAACATACCTTGGCACAACACTGATGAATTTCAGTCCAAAAAGTCATTGTTGGTTGATATCAAAGACTCAGATTCGGATGATAATTTAGAATCTGATTTGTATCCAAATAAGGGAAAAAAAGTCATTAGCATAGAACCCATTGTCACTATCGCTACCATAAAAGTCCAGCCAGAGGAACCAAAGGAGCCTGAAGAAGGGGAGTGCCTCTCCCACTTATAGATGTGGGTGAAGGGGAAAACCGATCCATTTTATTATTAACAACAATATCCAAAATAACCTAATCTTAACAGAGTTCATTAATAGGTGTAACCTAACAATGATGTTGCATCCTCAACCGTACACCATTGGGTGGCTCAACCAAGGATGAGACATTCATGTCAACTAGTAATTCCACCTACACTGCAACATCAAATTGATCTGAATTGGATCCTCACCGAATTTTTTTTGTAAAATTGTAATAAACTTGTGTTCATTATTTTTATTCTATTTTTTCTTTTTTTGGAGAAATGGGAAGAGGAAATGAACCATGTGATGATTTTCCTTCCAAAGGAGGTGCAATAAAATAATGAACGGTGTAGCAAAGATGGACACTATGGGGAGATGCAAGGATAAAGAGGGAAGGACAGTAGAAGAATTTATAGCTTGAGGAGGGTAGGCTGCATGAGGTTGTGTGACCAAAGGATTTACTATGTCTATTCACTCTATGTGAAGGTGTGTCTGAGCCATGGGTTTCTATAAAAAAAATTTTAACAATGAGTAACAATACACTGTGCGTTTGTATATCTCACCCATTTCTAATTTATGTTGAGAATAATAAAAGTCCCATTTAAATGTTTATATCTGTGATTTAATGCATTTTTTTCTTTGGGTATTTTTCCTATGAGTTATATTCTTTGTTGAAGTATATTTTCATCCTCTAACACCTCCTCACACAATTTATTATTGGCTAGGTTTTTTTATTTTGGCCACTAGATGTACACATCATTTTGTTTCTCACTCGATGTTTTATCCTTTTCCTAGGCATATTTTTTACTACCTTGGAAAATTCAGAGATCCTTGGGTGAATTTAGGGACCCTTGGGCATGTTTTCCTCAACTTGATCATTTTGAGTATTTCTCGGGAGAATTCAAAGACCCATGGGCCTATTATTTACTACCTAGGTGAATTCAAACAACCTTCAATGTTTTTTTTACTGCTTGGGTGAATTTAGAAATCCCATAGGTTTTTATTTTATGTTGTGTGCCTAAAATCACCCCTGGTCATTTTTATCTGATGTTGAGTGCCTAAAATCACCCTAGTAATTTTTCTCGATTGCAAGATGACTATATTTGTCCATTGAGAATATTTCCTCATTGTTGGGATGTGTAAAAGAGTCTTTGGTCAAATGGTGTGAGTTTACAGGGAGTTTTGGGATTTTAAATAGTCTAGTTTCTTAAAATTAACACCTCAACATCACCTCCATGTTTCATTTAATTTTAAGAATGTATATTGATTACTATTGAATGATGATAAGTGAAATAAATTCATTCCACATCTGTGTTGACGAGACAAATAGGAAATAGGCCCATTGTTTACTGATCAAATGGTTTTAGAGTAGGTTTTCCAAAGACCTTTAAGAAGCTTCCATGGGAAAATATTTGAATAGAGAGAAGTTGGAAGAGTTGAGAGACTTCAATATGAAGATCCAAGAAGAAATTTGGTATTGGAGGCATAGAGAAGATGAGTTGGAGAAAGAGCTTTCAAAGTTCCACAAATCCTTCACTACCATGAGGGAATAATTATACAAGCACAGATTGTAGTTGTTGTAGTTGGGGGATAAATCTATTGAGATAGATAATTGGCAATAGGATATGTTCAATGAGGTCACAGCTCACCTATACCATGAATTGGTAGCAAATTAAGAGGCCTTGAAGAAGCCAGAAGTAGTTTTCCAAGAGACCAAGATAGCCCCTTCCATTACCATTATCGAAGCTAATGCCATGACAAAGGAAAAAATGGTAAACGCACCTTCCAATAGCCTTGGTGACTTTGAGAAGAACACTAGAGGAACTGGTTCCAACCTCATAAGGCAAATGGGATATGATGTCCAAGGGCTAGGAAAATAAGGCCAAGGGATTTTGATTCTCATTCTAGCTTAACATAGGCCCAAGCATGAAGGCCTAGGGTTCTGTGGAAAATAAGCTAGAACAAGTGAAACTCAAACCATTTTCATCAAGGAAATAGGAACTGGAAAATAATCCATTTGTAGTAAGCCACTCAATTTTTCTTGCAGAAGCATGGAAGAGGGAAAAAAAGAGATGAGTATTCCATCTAGATTTGCTCCAATTCTTGGGGGACCAAGAAATCAAGCTAGCAAGCATCATAAAAGACCCAAAAGCTATGGATTAGTTTGTTTATGTTCCAAGAAAAGGGGTCATAATGATAGATATTGTTTTCACTCTAGAAGGCCAAGAATCCCATGGAAAAACTATTGCATTTATTGCAAATTGATTGGACATTTAGAGGCCAAATGTTGGAGGCTTCACCTAGAATGCCATCCAAAGAATCAAATAGCCAAGAAGAAATCATGGAGAGTAAAGGTAAAGGGGAAAGATGATTTGTTGGAACCTGCAGACTAAGGAGAAGTGGCTTTTGGATGACCTATTGTAGCAGTGAATATCATCCATAGCCATGAGAAGGAAAATAGGGTTATGCCAAAGGAAACTCCTACTCAGTTCTTATTTTCCATCCTACGACAAAGGAATACTTTCTTCAATATTTCTTGGAGTCTCCTTGATGATAGGATAAGAATAAAATTGAAGGAGTTGAAGCTTTTGGGAACTAAAAGCATGCAAATAGGGAGGTTTGGTTTGAATTGGATCCTCACCCAATTTTTTTTGTAAAATAATAATAAAATTGTAATTATTACTTTTATTCTATTTTGTCTTTTCTTGGAAAAATGGAAAGTGGAAAAGAACCATGTGACAGTTGGCCTTTTGAAGGTATCACATTAAAATAATGAAGGTTGTACAAAAGAGGGAAATCGTGGGGAGATGCAAGGAGACAAAGGAAAGGATAGTAGAATAAGTTAGAGCTCGTAGAGGGTATCCTACTTGGGGTTGAGTGGATGAAGGAGTTAATGTGTTTGTTCACTCTAAGTGAAGGTGTCTCTAATCCATGGCCTGCTACAATTTTTCTTTTCATAGTGAGTAACAATACACAAATTCAGTGTATAGTTCACCCATTTGTAATTTCTCCCAATCATAATAAATTTCCCAATTAAATGTTGATATATATGAGTTAATGCATTTTTTTCTTTGGGTATTTTTTATGTGAGTTATATTGATCTATAAAAAAAAATTTGAAGTATGTTTTAAGACTGTAACAACCATTCACATAATTTATTGTTGGTTGGGTGTTTTTCCTTTCCCATTGGATGTACAAATCGTTTTTTTCTCACTGGATGTTTAATCCTTTTCCTGGGTGTGTTGTTTATTGCGTGGACAAATTTAGATATCCTTCAGTGAATTTAGAGACCCTCAAGTTGTAATACCCTTGTTTCCCCCAATTTGTAAATATAACTATAATTGGCCAAGAGACTATGGCGGACTAAATATGTGTGAATGTTTGATTTGATGAACCCTTGTATAAAAGGGTCAATGTATGAATTTATGTTATTAATAGAATTTGAATATGTGTTGCACAACTGCTGAAAGGGGGAAAGTTTTCCAAGATAGACCATGGATTCTATGAGAGAGATGGTGAAGGGAAACCAAGTATGGTTGATATGACCCTCACCAGACTAGTACCTACTGGGTGTAATTTCTCAACATTCCTCTGACCCATAAATGAATTACCAGTCAGGTTGCTAGTTGGAAGGCCATCCTCAAGAGTTAATGAGGAGATGGGGTAGGGTACTCATATGTAAGGCTTAATTCAGGACTGGCCAAAAATTGGGATTTAGACCAATGCAACATTTCTAAGGAAGGAAATAAAGGAGGTAATCTGGGGACAAAGATAGATTTGTGAGATACAAACTAGAGAAAACACTCTCCCTAGAAGAGTAGTGAATATACTTTGATTCTGAAGTTGAGAGAAAAGATGAGAAGAAAGATTGTTTTGGTTGTAAGAATCCTAGGTAAAGGATTCCACTACAGGCTGATAAACGAGGTTGATGAGTGACTGAGGAATGACTCATGCAAAACTCCTTTCTTGGAGTAGAGAAAACCAGACACCGAGTTCTTGTGGGAGAAGGAGAGTAACCTTCGTCCCTAGTTGTTGTGGAGCAAAGAGAAATAATATCTCTCACAACATCATGGTCTAGCTCAGGGATGGCCAGTGTTAAATCTAGTAGGAGTGGTTGTGCCTATGGTTTTGAGGAAACAAGCACCCCTTTCAGTATTTTCTTCACAATTTCTAGTTTTGATAAATATTTTCATACTTTTCGTATTATATTGAATGTGATGATGAAATGTCTATGTTTATGGTTGAGTCTTGAAGTATTTGGAAAATTATTAGATAGGATCTTTTTCTTTTGTAAACTACTATATTTTGTGACTTTCAATTTATCTCAGTTTTCTCCTATATAGTTATAGAATGGGAATATGCAGGAGGATTGGGGTAGGATCGACTAAAATGTATAAGTCCTATCAATTCCTTGAAGTTACCTAAGAGGAAATGTCAAAGTTAAAATCTGGTGGGAGAAGGGTGTTTTTACTTTAGACTATTCACCCATTTGACCAAGGGCTCATGCCCATATTGTTAAACCATTTTTTGCTAAAGGATTAGCACTTAGCCCCTAGAATTTCCAAAGTATCCATGTGACCAGGGCCTAGGAACCCTGCACTAGCCCGAAAGGAGATAGCCATTTTGGTTTCAGGACTTCGGTACTTGTGACTCCACAATCCTTGAAAGTGGTAAAAGGATGAAGTCACGAATCTATGTGGGTTGTCAATCTGGGGATCCAATAGGGATTTATCTCAATCATTAGATCTGTGGCATTAAGCGCTTTAGAGAAGTTCTAATTCGGGAGAATAGGAGTAGTATAGCGTTGAAACTCCCAAACACTGGAGTCATGGTGTAAATATGAATTTTTAAAAAGGAAGGGACATGTGTCCATAGATCAATGATCATCTGAGAGTGTGGGTATTCTATGATATAGGGATGCATGAGTTTCTTCAGAGCTTTAAAAGCCATATTAAATCCTGGTTGTAGAGGCTAGGTACATGTGGTTATAGATTTGACGTGGTCCAAAGGGAAAGCTGAGAGATACATGCCAAAATCATGAAATGTCAAACTGCTGAAGTAACCAATATTATCAGATAAACGGGTATGTGGCAAGCGATCTTGTGGTCAGGAGACTTCATACTTCGGAGGATTTTGGCCTATGATTTTTAAGGTGTGAAAATCGGTGAAGTCGAGAATGTCGGAGTAAATCTCGACTGTTGGTTGAAGAGGACACATGGCACAAGATCTAAGATTCCAGAGACCTAGCTCTTCAAGGGATTTGCATCAAGAGGATTTTGCAAGCGTCGAAGCCCAGAGCCGCGAAGTGATGAGAACCATAGATCTATGGATCTACGTGGAATCTTGTGGACCGTTAGAATCAAGTACCGAGAAGTTATTAGTCTATGATGGCATGGCTTGATGACATCATTCGATATGATGTGGACCTGCATTACGAGTGCCACATGTCACCTAGTTTTGGACGATTCACATACCCATTGTTTCTATTAGAGCATGACATGTGTCACCCCCTATCGAGGACACGTGTCACCCCTTGAAGCTCTCCGCATGTCGATTCTTGGTTCGTGCCTACCTAGCCATTGTGGCTAGTGACATATATGAGACTCAGGGAGTTTGGGTAACTTCAGGAGTTCATGGATTTTGGGGCATGTTATAATTTAGGAATGACCAACACAAAACGTCGATTGTCTATCGTCGAAGGGCTAAGGCCATGTGGCGAGATATGGGAATTTCGTGAGTTTGGTCATAGTATGGTAAAAATAAATATTCAATGAGAATCGTCGATCACCGAAGGCCAAAATTCTAATGACGATAGTCGATCATTGAATGTGAAACACTGAAGGGATAGGGGAACATGGCAAGATTATGGGACTTCGGGGATTAGGATATAGGAATGTTCAACGGAAAATATTGAAGCTCCCTTTTTAACCTTAGATCTCGATGGAGGGTGTGGATCGTTGATCCCCTCTACTTCTCGATGATCTGAGAATTTAAAAACACTTTGGAGCTCCCAAAGTTTGGGAACCTCCGAAGTGTCGAAACCTTTGCTAATGTAGGCTCTTAGCTCCCTATTTTCAGCCCAAGGTCACGAGGAAGACCCTGCTAATTTGTTCAAGTGCATAGTGAGAGAAGCAAGTTTTGGGGAAGTTGATTAGAGGTTTTTTCTTAAGTAAGGGATCGAAAATGAACCAGAGAAAGAAAAAATTTGATGCCCCACCCCTAGAAAGGCTATTTAGGGTTTGGGTGTGTTACAAATTGGTATTAGAGCATGGAAAAACCACTTGGCCTTCTTGGGCTCATGCACACATCGCATACAAATATTATTAGAGAAATTAAGGGGTAACTCCCTACCTTACCCCCCTTCTAAAATAAACTTGTCTAAACCTCTACTAAAGAGAGGAATGACACCTTCTATTGTTGATAGATGTTTTGGAAGTTTGCAGTCTAGATTGCTAATGTTTCTGAAATAAAGAACTGACTTCACCTTGCAATGATATGTGTTTTTCATGAATTGGTAGATTAGTAATTAACAAAAAATGTTTTATCTGCACTCAAGTAGTCAATGAACAACAATAGAACTACAACATAAAGGATGGTTACACATCAGGAGTTCAGGAAGATCTCCCACAATAGAGAGGAAGAATATGATGAAATAAGGGTGGTGGAAACCCCTCCAAATTTGGCTGAAACTATGAGAAGCCTCATGGAAGAACTACAGAGTTATAAGGCTGAAAATGAAAGGCGAATCAATGAGTAGGAAAAATAGATAGAAATTAAAATAGTCCTCCTGCAAAGTCTGTCATATATACAAATACAATTGCAACATGGTCCAACTACCAATCATGTGGACAAGAATCAGAATAGGAAAACTCCAAGTCCACCTGAGATACATAAGCATAGTCCTGAAAGTGGCCACACTAGGAGGAACACCTCAAAGAAGGCCCAACATGCAGCCAAGATACATTCGATGGAAGATTACTCTGATGAGGACATTGACAACTCCAAGGAATCGTCTAGTGGTAAAACTAGTTCCCACTCTCAGAAAAGAGGAAAGAAGATAAAACACTCCAAAGGTCATGACCCTGAAGAATTCAATAAAGCCAAACAAGCCACCTTCGATGGAGAGATTAAGAAGGGGGAAGAAGCATACATTTTTCTACTTATCTTGAAGAAGTAATTTAGAGTCCATGACTAATCTCAAAACTTAAAGACTGAGATAGCCATTTTCAACCTAAATGGAAAAGCCTCCATTTGGTGGGAAGACCTTAGGAATGTGAAAGGAGTCCATGAGAAGGACTTGTCATAGAAACAATTTGAGAAACACTTCAAGAAGAAGTACCTATCAAAAGATTACTTTGATGGGAATACCAAGGAGTTCTATGAACTCAAGCTGGGACAACTCACCATAGATGAGTATATCAACAAATTTATCGATCTAATGAGGTATGTGCCCTACATAAAAGATGAAAAGGTAAAGATGAAATGAATTATTAGTGGCTTACCTCAGTCCTACCAGGACATAATTGATTCTGATGAGCTAAAGAACTTAGAAGATACTATTCGAAAAGAAAGGTATTTCTATGAGAAATTCAAGAGTAAGATAGAACCCCGTGAAGACTCGAAGAAGAAAAACAATTCAGGATTCAAGAAGAAGTGGTTTAAACCCTGGAAATTTAAGAACCATGCTAAGAGCTCTAGGATGAGCCTTCCTACCAAAAGTGTGTATCAACAAAAATTTCCATCCCAGAGTGGAAATAAACCATTAAGAGAAACTCCAAGTAAGATTGATAACAGGAAGAGATAAACCTTGAAGTGTTGGGGTTGTGGAGAGGAACATTTTTTTAGGGACTATCTACATAGGCAACATAACCCTAGGAGTGTCTACAACATCCAAGAGGCTACCAGAGTCAATGATGTGTCTATGAGCCTGCCACAAATTTATGCAACCTTAGATAATAGACTAGATGACCACAGAGATGCAGTGGTGGAGATGGAAGGTATGATTTCCAACCATCATGTTTCCATTTTAATTGACCCTGGTTCTATTTTGAGTTATGTTGCCCCTCAAACTGTTAAGAAATGTAAATTGAAACAAGTTAAACATGTTAAATCATGGTTGGTACAACTAGCCATTGGAACCAAAAGGAAAGTAACAAAGGTCATACTAGCATGCCAATTTGTCATGGTTTGGTTTCCCACTCAAGAAAACCTAAACATACTTCCTCTAGGATCAGGGATGATTTTAAGGATGGAAATTTATTTTAAAATGTAGGAACCTTGACGAATCTTACTAATCTTTCATATGCCAACTATAAATGATTGGCGATATTTTTGTAAAAATATTCAAATTTATAAGGATTTTATATAGTTTTTATAAAATTTTGGCGATTTTTAAGGTAAAATAATTTTATCCTATAGAATTTGGGAGAATCATTTTTAAAATAGTGAATCTCATTTTTGGAAAAACCATGGAAAATTAGCCCATGAGCAAAATTTAGCCCCTAAAATCAACCCTGTCTAGGATCTTATGACTTGTTGATTGGCATGGATTGGTTGGCTTCCCAAAAAACCAACTTGGACTGTTATAGTCAAACTTTGGAGTGTGAAAATGAAGAAGGAAGGAGGGTAACCCTACAATGGATTCAAAAGCTTGTCTCAGTGAGAAAAATATCAACCCTTCAAGTGAAGAAGTATTGCAGAAAGGGATCTCCCTTATATGGAATCCAAGTACTAAAATTGGTTAAGAATGACAAACCCAGCCTAGAGAATCATACCATATTGAGAGAATATAAATGTGTATTCCCATAAGAGTTACCGGGTCTACCTCCAAGAAGGGATACTGAATTTTCAATAGAACTTGTACCGGGAATAGTACCAATGTCTATAACACACTATAAAATGAGTGCACCAGATCTAGTTGAGATCAAAATCTAGTTGAAGGAGATGTGGGACAAAGGACACATAGGACCTAGTGTGTCTCCATGGGGAGCACTAGCCTTTTTTGTGAAAAATAAATATAGCACACTCAGACTGTGCATAGATTATAGATACCTCAATATGATGACCATCAAGAATACGTATCCCTTGCCAAAGATTGATGACTTGTTTAACCAATTAAGGGGTGCTACCATGTTCTCCAAGATTGAATTGAGGTTTGGATACCATCAGGTCCGAATTAAAGATGAAGATATCCACAAGGCATCCTTTAAGACAAGATATGGTCACTATCAATTTGTGGTGGTGCCATTTGAGCTTACCAATGCACCAACCACTTTTATGTGATTAATGAATAATGTATTCAGAAATTTATTGGATACGTTTGTATTGGTTTTCATTGATGATATCCTAATATATTCCAAGAATAGATAAGACCATGAAGAACATCTCAAGCTAGTACTCCAAGTGATAAGGGAACATGCTCTCTATGTTAAACTTAGTAAGTGTGACTTTTTACAGAAACTAGTCCATTACTTAGGCCATGTTATTTATGAGGAAGGAGTGGCAGTTGATCCTGAAAATATTAAATCCATCATGGATTGGCCTACCCCAAAGGATGTATCTGATATTAGATTGTTTATGGGTCTAGAAGGATACTTTAGGAGATTCATAAAAGTATTCTCCAAGATTGGTTTCCCAATAACCTCCGTTCATAAAAAGGGGTTTAAATTCATTTGGACATCAGAATGCGAAGAAATATTTCAAGATTTGAAATACCTTCTAACCAATGCACCTATGCTAAATATTACAGACCCAAACAAGACTTCCTTGTGTGTACATATGCATACAAGGAAGGACTTGAAGGAGACCTTATGCAAGAAGGACATGTGATTTTCTACGAGTCCAGAAAATTCAATGAGCATGAAGTCAATTATGTGACCCATGATATGGAATTGGCTTCCATAGTGCATTCTCTAAAAATGTGGAGGCATTACCTCTTACGTAGAATATTTGTACTTATGACATACCATAGTGGATTGAGGTATTTTTTTTACCAACCAAAACTCAATGTGAGACAAGCTAGGTGGATGGCTCTTCTTAGTGAGTTAGATTTTCAAATCAAACATATCAAAGGAAAGGAGAATAGGGTGGTCGATGCCTTTAGTAGAATTATGAAAGTAGTTTACTTGGAAGTTGTAAGCGCCAATGAATCAAACATCAAAGAGAGGGTCAAAACTGCACAAGAGACAGATGCATTTTTCAAGACTGTGACATCATACCTAAAGAAAGAGCCCACGGGGATGAAGTATGAAGGTTATCAGATGGTTAGTGACGACCTACTGACTTACAAGGGAATATTATACATTCCAAATTATGATGACTTGAAGAGGTTCATAATGGATGAACTACATAAAATATCATATATTGGCCATCCTAGTTATCATAAAATGATCACGGCCACTAGGAAACAATTCTATTGGCCTAGAATGAAAAAGGACATAGTTTATTACTTAGCTAAGTGTCTATAATGTCATCAAGTCAAGGAAGAGCGCTGACACCCAACAGGGTTGTTGCAACCCCTACCAATTCCCAAATGGAAATGGGAAACCTTCTCCATGGATTTCATCACAGGATTACCAAGATCAACCAAACATAACGATGCCATCATGGTGGTTGAGGAAAAACTGAGTAAGGTTGCTCATTTCATACCCGTCAAGTCAACTTGCAAGGAAATAGATATTGCCAACACCTTCATGAAAGATATATTCAGACTACATGGCATGCCTAAGGAAATTATATCCGATATAGATACAAAGTTCACTTCAAACTTTTGGAAATATATGTTTGTTGGTTTCGAAACAAAATTGCTCTTTAGTACAACCTATCACCCTTGGAATGATGGGAAGACAAAGAGGGTAAACCAAGTATTAGAAGACATGTTGAGGATGCATGTAATGCATCAACCCAATAAATGGGAGGAATACCTACCACTGGTAGAATTTGCTTACAACAATGGCTATCAAAAGTCATTAAAAATGAGTCCTTTTGAATTCCTCTAGTGAAGGAAATGCAACATTACAATCAACTAGAACAACCCAGTAGAAAGAGTTACAATCAGGCTAGATATGCTAAAGGAAATGGAACAACAAGTGATTCAGATTAGGAAAAATATGAGGATAGCCCATGATAAACAAAAGAGCTATGCAAACCTGAAAAGGACTCTGAGAGAGTTCAAACCAGGGGATCATGTGTATCTCTGATTTAGACCAAGGAGAAGATCCTTGAGAATGGGAGTTTTTTCCAAGATGGAACCTCGGTATTGTGGACCCTTTGATGTTTTGGATAGAGTGGGACCAGTAGCCTATCGGCTATCACTTCCTCCCACAAGGAAGGATAATAATTTTTTCCATGTTTCTTTATTAAAGAGGTATGTACATGATTCTAATCATATTATTGACTGGTCTATTATTCAGATGGAACCCAAGGGAGAATTCCTGCCAGAACCTCAATGCATAATAGACAAGAAGGAAACCCCACTCAAGAAAAAAAACAATGCACAGGTCAAGGTGTAGTGAAAACACTTTGGCCCAGATGAGGCTACATGGGAAATGGAGGATTCCATGATACATGCATATCCATTTTTGTTTATTTATGTACATACAAAACACATCGACAGATAGAACATCAAGATTGATGTTCCTTTAAGGGGGAGGCGATTGTAAAACCCCTATTTCCTCAAGTTTGTAAATATAAATATAATTGGCCAAGAGACTATGGCAGACTAAGTATGTGTGGATGTTTGATTTGATGAACCCTTGTATAAAAGGGTCAATGTATGAATTGATGTTATTAATAGAATTTGAATATGTGTTGCACAAGTGCCGAAAGGGGGAAATTTTTCCAAGATAGACCATGGATGCTATGAGAGAGCTGGTGAAGGGAAACCAAGTATGGTTGATATGACCCTCACTAGACCAATACCTACTGGGTGTAATTACTCAACAGTCCTCTGACCTAGAAATGAACTACTAGTCAGGATGGTAGTTGGAAGGCCATCCTCAAGAGTTAATGAGGAGATGGAGCAAGGTACCCATCTGTAAGGCTTCTAGGCCTGACCACGAATTGGGATTCAGGTCCACACAATCTTGTTGAGGAAGGAAACAAAGGATGTAATTTCAGGAAAAAGACAAATCTGCGAGACAACAAAGTAGACAAAGCACTCTCCCAACAAGAGTAGTGAATATACTTTGATTCTGAAGTTGAGAGAAAATAAGAGAAGAAAGCTTGTTTTGGTTGTAAGAAGCCTAGGGCAGGTTTTTCTCTACAAGATGCTAAATGAGGTTGACGAGTGACTAAGGAAGTACTTGTGTAGACATTCTAGCTTGGAGTGGAAAAAACCAGACACCGAGTTTCTATGGGAGAAGGAGACTAACCTTCTTCCCTGACTGTTGTGGAGAAAAGAGAAATAATCTCTCTCAGAGCATCATGGTATAGCTCGGGGTTTTCCAATGGTAAATCAAGTAGGAGTGGATGTGCCTATGGTTGGGACGAAATATGAACCCCTATCAACAATTTCTTCATGATTTCCAGTTCTAATAAGTATTTTTATACTCTGTGTATTATATTGAATGTGCTAATGAAATGTATGTGTTTATGGTTGAGTCTTGAAGTATTTGGATAGTTATTAGATAGGATATTTTTCTTTTCTAAACTACTATATTTCACGGCTTTCAATTATCTCAGTTTTTCTTCAAGATAGTTTTGGAATTGGAATCAAAAAGAGAGTCGTGGTAGGATCGACTAAAATACTTAAGTCCGGTCAATCACTTGAATTTACCTTAGTGGGAATGTCAAACTTCAAGATCGGGTGGGAGAACGGTGTTTTTCCTTTAGACTGTTCACCCATTTGACCGAGGGCCCATGCCCATGTCCTTAAACCCTTTGCTTCTAAAGGATTAGTGCTTAGCCCCTAGAATTTTCAAAGTCTCCATGTGACCAAGGCCTAGTAACCATGCGCCAGCCCGAAAGGCGGTAGTCATTTCGACTTTGGGACTTCGGGAATTGTGACTTCACAATACGTGAAAGTAGTCAAAGGCCAAAGTCATGAATCGACAAGGGTCGTTGATCTAGGGATCTAGTAGGGATGTCTCTCAGTCGTTAGATCAGATATATGAAGGGTGGCGTTAAGCGTTTCAGTGAATTTCTACATCCGAAGAATAGGAGTAGTATCGTATCGAAACTCCCAAATGTTGGAGTCGTGGAGTAAATATGGACTATTGAAAAGGAAGGGACATGTGTCCATAGATCAACGATCATCTGGGAGTCCAGGTATTCTACGATATAGGGACGCATGAGTTTCCCCGAAGCTCTACAAGTCAGAGTAAATCCTATCCGTAGAGGCTAGGTACACGTGGTTATAGATCTAACGTGGTCCAAAGGGAAATCTGAGAGATACACCTCGAACTCCTAAAATGTCGACCTGTTGAAGGAACCAAGACCGTCAGATGAATGGGTACATGGCAAGCGATCCCATGGTCTGGAGACTTCGTACTCTAGAGGATTTTGGCCAAGGATTTTCAAGGTTTGAAAACCACCAAAGTCTCAAATGCCAGATTAAATCTCTACCGTTGGTAGAAGAGGACACATGGCACAAGATCCGAGAGTCCAGAGACCTATCTCTTTGAGGGATTTTCTCCAAGAGGATTGGACAAGCGCCAAAGTCGAGAGCCACAAAGTAATGAGAACCGTAGATCTATGGATCTATGGATCTACATTGATCTAGGTGGATATTGGTGGCCACCCGCCTATTCCACTTGGGCCCCCATCATTGTTTCTTTCAGTTTTTTAGTTTCCTTAATTGTAGCACAATTTACTATTTTTGGCAGTTTTTCGAGTCATGAACTTTCAGAGTCGTTTTGAGGCCCTAAACGACGTTTTTTGGGCATCTACTAGCTGGAAAATATTACCATGATATTTTCTACCAGCAATTGTATTCCTCAAATAGATCTTTCTAACAATGTATCATGTGCGTCAAACAGATATAGTATGCCAAATTTACGACCCCGAGAAATTGAGGTACCAATTTACCCCAACGGGGCCCATATTCTGGCGTTTCATCTCCTAGGGTTAGGTTTTTTGGATGTTTAGGGTTTCCATTGTTTCTCAATAATATATAGGCCTTAGAGACTCATTGGAACATAGAGTTCATAGGCTTTTAGCAGCCACATCTCTTCTCAGAGATAAGCTACTAGTGCCCTAGCTAGTTTATTTCTATTCTATCTATAAAAAAATTTCAATTCTTTGATATTAATGTAATGAAGTGTTATTTCCGCTGCATATTTGTATTCATGGTTATTTGTGTATTATGTTGCATTCCTGCATAAATCCAGATCATACATGGAATCTTGTGGACTGTTATATTGAAGGAGCAAACAATTATCAGTCTATGATGACATGGCTTGATGACATCATTCGATGTGATGTGGACCCACATTACGAGTGTCATGTGTCACCCAATTTTGGACGATTCACATACCCATTGTGTCATTTAGAGAATGACACATGTGACCCCCTATCGAGGACACGTGTCACCGCTTTCCCCTCACCGCGTGTCGGTTCCTGGTTCGAGCTCGCCTGACCAACGCAGATGGTGATGTATATGAAACTCCGAGAGTTTGGGTAACTTCGGGAGTTCATGGATTTTGGGGCATGCTATAATTTAGGAACAACCAACACAAAATGTCGAACATCGATCGTCGAAGGGTCAAGGCCACATGGAAAGATATTGGGAGTTCGAGATTTTGGGCACAGTATGGTAAAAATAAAGATTCAACGAGAATCACCAATTGTTGAAGGCTGAAATTCTAATGATGATAGTCGATCGCCAAACACCGAACACCAAAGGGCTAGGAGAACATGGAGAGATTACAGGACTTTGGGGATTAGGATATAGGAATTTTCAACACCAAACTTCGAATCCCCCTTTTTAACCGTATATCTCGGTAAAGGGTGTCGACCATTGATCCCCTCCATTGTTCGATGATATGATAATTTGACAATACTTTGGAACTCCCGAAGTCTGGGATCCTTCAAACTACTGAAACCTTTGCTAACACATGATCTTAGCTCCCGGTTTTTAGCCTGAGGTCATGAGGAAGACCTTGCTAGTTGGTTCAAGCACACAATGAGAGATGAAAGTTTTGGGGAATTTGATTAGAGGGTTTTAATTAAGTAAGGGATCGAAAAAGAACTAGGGAAAGAGAAAATTTGATGCCCCACCCCTAGAAAGGTTATTTACGGGTTGGGTGTGTTACATAAGTGTGTTCTCCTCTTCTTTAGCATTTTGTGTATTGTCTAGGTGAATTAGAGACCCTTGGGCCTATTTTTTACTAACTAGGTGAGTTCAAAGACCCTTTGTAATTTTGTTTACTACTTGGGAGAATTTAGAAACCCCAGATCTTTTTATTTGATTTTTTGTACCTAAAATCGGCCCTAGTCATTTTTATTTGATGCCAAGTGCCTAAAATATCCCTAGTATTTTTTCTCCATGATTGGATGACTAAATTTGTCTACTGAGCATCTTTTCTCATTGTTGGGCTGTGTAAAAGAGTCTTTGGTCAGCCGTTGTGAGTTTAGTGGGAGTTTTAGGTTATAAAATAGTCTAGGTCCTTAACATTAACACCTCTGTGTCATGTCCATGTTTCATTTAAATTTAAGCGCGTGCATTGATTACTCTTGACTGCTGAGAAATGCAATAAATTCATTGCACATCCATGTTGATGAGACAGACATTGCATAGGCCCATTGTTTATGGATCACAAACCATTCAAAGACGAGGTATTGTGTGATGTTCCCCCCCTTGAAGTTTTTTATGTTCTTTTAGGACAACCATGTATGTGGAAGCATCATGATATTTATGAATATAGGCCCCATAACTTGTCATTATTACTTTGGGAGGTCAACTCTACTGGGTATTGGATGCAGTCCCAACTATTGTAGTCTCTTTGAACTCCATGAAGTTATGTCAAAAGGTGGTCTCTGAGACTGGGATGTTTTTCCTCTTTATGGTTCGGTTGAAAGGTGAATAGAAGGTCACTACAACTTCCAAATCCTCTGCACGAGTTATCTTTACATAGAAGCAGTAGGCGGAAAATATAGTAGAAGAGAATAATGACATCTTTCCCTCACCTATTGGGGTGCCTTTTCACTATCAAGTAAAGAACTCAATTGATTTGACACTCGGTGCTCCTCTGCCTTATGACCCTATATACAGATGTTCTATCATTGAGAATGAAGAAATCAAACGCTAGATCCAATAACTAATTTTGAAGGACCACATTGGACCAAGCTCCTCACATTGTGGGAGCCCAATTGTTCTGGTATAGAAGAAGGACAATACATGACATGGAAAATTTATATTGATTACATAGCCCCGAAGAAGATCACAGTAAAAGAATAGTACCCCATTTCATGGATTGATGATCTTATCGAACAATGCAAGGGAGACAAAATTTTCAGTAAGATTGATCTGAAGCTAGGATACCACTAGGTGTCAATTGAACATGTATGGAATACAACCTTCAAGTATAAATAAGGTCACTTCGATTGGTTGGCCGTGCCTTTCATCTTAACTAATTCTCTAGACACACTCATGCAGATGATGGATGATATATTGTGGCCATTCACAAACTCCTTTTTGATCGCATATCTAGATTACATCCTCATCTTTAAAAAAATCTAGGAGGAACATTTGAAGCACATTCAACAACATGTTCATGACATTTTGTAGAAAACCAATGCCAAGTACAAGAAGAGCCATGCAGTCGAGCACTTTGCCCCTACAGAACTCAATATTGACTACATTGAACAAGATACATTTGACTAGATCATGGACACCAAGATGAAGGGCACCTGCTAGTAGAACATCCAACTCTATTGGGTCATTAAAGCAAGTGAACTACATCACTAGAGCAAGTGGCTCACGAGGAGTAAGATTTAGCAAAAGTTTCCCCATATAATGGAGGAACTTGTCGGAATGGGGACCATTGATTCCTAAGGGGAGAGGAATGATCAAAGTGGATACCGGTGGCCAGCCACATGTTCCACTAATTTAGAATGGTTCCAAATATTGGATTTGTTTTACAGGTTTTTGGGATAAAAAAATTCCAATGCCATTTTGAGGCCCTCAACGACATTTTTTTTGGCTTGGCAATTCCTAGAATGTAGCCAAAGGTAGATGCTAAGTCAAACATAATATGTACTTCTTAGCTAGACCTTTTGGATAGAGTACCGAGTGCCCCAAAAGGATATCATATGTAAAAGGTGTGCCCTTGGGAATTTGACATATCAACTAAACACATTAGGGCTCAAAAACCTTTTGGTGTTTCATCTTCTACGGTAAGGGTTTTGGATGTTTAGGATTTTCTCATTGATGCTTTATTTTTAAAGGCCTTTTTGGCGTATTTATAATCAACTTTGTTGTGAATGAGCATAGTCATCACATCTCTATATTACGAGATAAGATACCACCATTCTAGCTTGCTTGTGTGCTTTTCATTTTATAGTGTTTTTTATTGAAGATAGTAATTAAAAGAATCTTAGTTTAAATGTATTACTATGTTTATTGCAATATCTATCTGTGTTTCCTTATTATATATTTTCCCACATATTGTTCTCAATATAATTCAGATCACAAAGATTGATTGGGATGCTCATAAATGTATGAATTCACCTTATGTTAACTTCAAGTGTACAACACAAATGTTAATGAAAAGATAACAATGCGATAACCTTTAAAGTGAATGAACACCCAACAATTTATTCATCAACAAATAAAATTACATCAAGGGTCCAAAGACAACTAAATAGGTCATAGCCAAGCCTCCTCATCAATACCAAAACAATATATAAAAGAGTGAAGACAACTCTATATAATAGCATTACACCAACATATTTAGAATCATAACCTTATACATGAATTTGACCTACATGAAAGAAAAAAAAATGGAAACACAAATATGTCATTAGTCATTTCTCCCTTACTTATAAAAGAAGAACATACTTGGCCTATAAAGGTTTTTATCTCAAGTTGAATTCACCCTCTAGAAATGAAATTTGATCTCTTTTATAGAACTCCTCCTCAACCAACTTCCACCAAAATATTATCTAGAAACATCCAAAATGTCATCCACATTTTTCTCCAATAATTTACCAAAAAACATCTCCTAGAAGCCTCCTATGGTAGAGTGCTCTTATAAGGCAAGGAAATTCATGATAAAAAGGGTTTGAATGAGTCATAATGACACACAACCTCTTCAGAATCTAGGTTCTCCTCTACAAATAACTTTCTTTCCTTGTAGTGTTATGGGTCTACATACATCTCCTAGGTCGTTGCTCCCTTAATGGACCTTGTTTTCTATTTAAACAATGCCATAAAATATCATAAATCCTCAAATGTGGAGTGCTTTTCTATATTTGTGCACTTGAACTTCTTTTACAATAATATATGCCATGAGATACCTTCACTCTTCCTTGTAGCTAGAGTGTTGTTCTTGAACTATGCCAATTCCTTGATTTGAACCCTTGGAATGGCCTATAAGTTGATTTGCTGTCATGAAATGAAAAGTGGTCTTGTAGATCCCCCTATTTTTAGGCGTGAAAGGGGTCTTTAACTGACTTCAAGACTATCTCTCTTGTAAATATCACTATTTGAGGTGTTGAAAAGGTCTTAAGCCATCGTCAATACTAACCCTCCACATACATAGAAAATGCTTTATGTAATATGTGATATGCCCCATAACATGCTTATGTAGGAAAGCGCTCCTTGAGAAGGTGAAAGATACCTAAATATGTGAAAGGGTCTAGATTTTCCACATGAATGGGGTGTTGTGCTAGTTTTCACCCTCATCTTCCACCTTGGGTTGATTCATCATATAAGGAATTCTTTAACTCATCCTTTGGAAAAGAAATGCTTGGAAGGGTGCCTAGTGTCATAGCCTTTTGAATACAGTGTCATCAACAACCCCAAGTGTTATCCTTTGTGGTATTGATCTATCCATGAGAAGTGAATGTAATAATACTTAGGATAAGATCACACCAAAGTGTTCTCCATGATTATGCACTCCTTGTTAACCTCAAGAGTCATACTAAGATAGAAAAACTAACCAATAATTACATTGAAGCATAGAGGATGAACCATAGATTTTTTTGGCATGGACACGATATCTAATCTTGTTTATGGTGGTGACGAGGCTTGCTTAGAGCCAGGCAATTTCATGGGTGTAGTGAAGAAGGTGACTCCTAACCTCACACACATCATGAATTTTTGTCAAACAATGCTTCAATGTTCCCTTTTTTTTTTTTTTTTTTTTTT
>ML819805.1:0-13605 GCA_009831015.1 Picea engelmannii | reverse complement strand
GAAAAAACCCCTTCCCCACTCGGAATCGAACATCAACTCGATCACCTATTAACTCGACACTTTTGGGACCCATCTGATTTCAATTACTTGATTCAATACTTTAAATAATTAAATTTTAATGAAAATAATTATTTTAAAGCTTTCAAACCATGATTCCAAACCATTTGAGACAAAATATGCAAATCTTTTTCATATATATACCATGTAAGGGTGTATATATCAAAATGGCACCGAGTGAAATACATATCAACAACAAAATACATAATGAGTGAGGCTCTAAATAGCCTAAAAAGTACATAAAAAATGAAACAACTACAAGTTGATAATCTACTACATATCATTGATCCACATGATCAATCATCAAACTTATCAACACTACTAGAAATGGGATAATCAGTAACAACTACAAAATCATCCTCCAACTCAAATATAATGTTTTTGAGAACTAATGCAATGCAATTTAAATGGTTCTCTCTAATTTGTTGGTGTAAAGTTTATGCATCTTCTTTATGCATGTTTACTAACATGGTATGAGAACCACAATAGAGGTGGGCATCTTGGTCATGATGAAGATTGGAGAAGCACGCCTCAAGATTGTTTCATCATACCAATAAGGAATTGTTGCTGAGTAATTTATTGGCACATGAAGGGAAGAAGAAGAATCAAGATAAGATGATAATTAAGAAGACAAACAATAACCATAGTCTATAACAGGCAGGTAACAAGCATCATATAAACCTACAGTGTCAGAATAAGAAGAGAAACCAAGATCAGAAGCCTGAATAGACCCGCAAAAGACAAAATTTCGCTGCAAGAGGCATGTAGGTTGTAGCTTGATGTAAAGAATGGTAACACGTCTGAAAGTGCACATATATCCTGAGATGGTGAGAACAATCATGCAAAATAGTACACATGCATCCGATTGGTCTAGTAGGCACAGACTTGGTTAGTTCGACCAATTAGGTACCAAACATATCGAGTTGTTCTTCGACTCGGCCAATTCGGTACCTAATCGATCACTAAGCCTAGTCGAAGGCTAGTTCAACAAGGCCATCCAAATTCTAGATCAATTGAGCAGTTGGATATTAACTCAAACTAAAAACTATGAGTATTCCTATAAAATGAACAAGAAACTCTATTCAAAGAGAAATTATTCAAAACCACAAAAACATATAAATATTCCCAATTGAAATCACATTAATTGAAATCACATTATGAAACAATTCACATGTTATGAATGAATTACACCAAAAGAAATTATTCAAAACCACAAAAACGTATGAAAATTCCCAATTGAAATTACATTCAAAACCACAAGAACGTATGAAAATTCCCAATTGAAATTACATTATGAAACAATTCACATGCTATGAATGAATTACACCAAGAAATTTGATAGTGAAGGCATGATATCTCGTTGATACCCCACTCCTAAACCAAAAGCAATGGTGTACCACACTTCAAGCCATTGAATATAATGGTAACATACACAAACCCCAAGAGCCTTGAGAATTCATGCCACTTAGGTCGCCCCAAGAGTATTGAGAATTCTTGCCTCTTAAGTTGCCAACCCAACACGTGGATAACTAAGGGATTTAGCACCTTTTCATGGGATGGGGTAGCGGGTTCCCCAATCCCTCCCATCCTTCCATACCTTAAGAGAGCAGGTAGGGTTTTCAAGTCTCTTGTTTTCCTTTTCATTCACATGTGAGTCAAGGTTTAGAATAAGGAAACCATGACTAAAGCTTAATAAAAGGGAAATGATTTTTTTTTGAAAAATATAAACATAACCCCCAAAATGGGACTGAGTATGTCTGGGATAAAAACCCGAACAGCCATAATTAAATCTCTAAGGAAATGCTCATGCCTCGGGTTTTTAATCTTAAAATTAAGATCCATTCAAAAGTGGGAAGAGCCTGTGCTTTATTTATCTTCCAGCCACTTAAAAAAATTACAATTCCTTTTTATGAAAACCAACTAATAAAAGTTCAAACTGTTTTCGACCCAAAATTGACGATGCAAATGCACTCTTGGTAGGGTCTATTAACATTGATGTTTTCAATTAACCAAACTTACTCTCAATTTGAGTTTTTTATCCTTTATTTTATTCCACTTAATACTTTCAATGTTTAAATAAATCTTTCAATAGCCAACGGATGATATCTATTAATAACGAACCAACATCTCCCACTAGGTTTGAGTCTAATATCATCATATTC
This sequence comes from Picea engelmannii, assembly GCA_009831015.1. NCBI lineage: Eukaryota > Viridiplantae > Streptophyta > Pinopsida > Pinales > Pinaceae > Picea > Picea engelmannii. The sequence continues at coordinate 11,386 of ML819805.1, read as the reverse complement.
ATTTTATTCCCACTAGGTTTGAGTCTCATATTCATTTTATTCTTCTCTGTGCTAATAGGTTTGAGTCTCATATTCATTTTATTCTTCTCTGTGCTAATAGGTTTGAGTCTCATATTCATTTTATTCTTCTCTGTGATAATATATCAGTGTTAAAATAAGTGATAATATATCAGTGTTAAAATAAATTAAATCTTTTTAGTAATGAATTTATAATGGTGTTGTTTAAACATTAAAATTGGTGAATTCTTTATTTTTTTGTTATTTAAATTGCATTTTTGAATGCATAAATAGATTTAGCATCCTAAAAAATTCTTAGAGTTATAGAATTATACATTTTCAATCACTCAAATATGAAATTCCAACAAATTTTCACTACAGTAAAAATTAATACTAAAATATGCCCTTTAAAACTCCATAAATAAAATGTTTAAACTAAATAAAATGACTAAAAGTATAAATAAATGTAACGCTACAACTAAAAATGAATAACTAGGCATCAAACTGGATATGATATTATGGGCATTGGCTAGTTGTTCTAGGAAATGGATTTTATATATAAATTTACACTAATCACTTTTTTGTTGTTAAAAATCCATTTCTGAATGCAGAAATGGATTTATCATATTGAAAAACTCCACGGCCTAAGACAATATTATGTCCATCCTGAGTCGGTGTAGCCTGAAAGCTTATGTGTTCATCTGCTACTTCCATCTCATGGCATTACTTTCGACAACAATCTAATTATGGAAATGCAGACACTCAATCAAAGTACATCAATCAACCATTGGAGTAGAAAGCCACATAATATTTTATAGATCCATTGGGCTTGTTCAGGTGGTTCAAAATACTAACAAACATATAATATTAACAACAATTTACTAGCTACCAGGATCAACCAATTTATTATATTCCATTATTGATTTTTCTTGCCAACCTTCATTGGATTCAATTGAATATATATGGAACTAATAGTATTGCTTGTTGACAATTGATGCAGTCTTGTCAGTCATCTGACATGATGCAATCTATTTGTAGTTTTCTTTTCTGTCGGTTAGTGTTTAGATATAGATTGTGTGATTAAATAATGCATGTAAAATGCATGAGTAGTTCTCCAAAATAAATCGTTGTGAGCGTTCAATCAAGAGTAGTTGTTCTATGAGGCTATGTATTGTTATGAAGATCAAGGTTGATCACAGTTGAATTCCACAGTTTTGTGCAACTACCTCAATAATAATTTATTTTTTCTTTATGCATGGATTGTAAGACTGATTCCATGATATTGTGATTTAATCATTTGCTATAATGTTATGTTATTCTGAATGAATGATTATCTACTCCATAGATAGGCCTGCATAGATCCTTCTTTTGGTGTTGTTGTTTTAGGGTAATCATGTCAAACTCTAATTCCTTGTCCATTCCAGAATTTAATGGAAGTGATTATGATTATTGGTGCATCAAGATGATGATCTTTTTGATAGGGAAAGATCTATGGGAGATTGTAGAAACGGGCTATACAGAGCCAAAAGATTGGACCACTCTTACTGGAAATGATAGAGTAGCTAAGAAGGAATCTAGAAAGAAGAATGCTCAAGCTTTATTTCATATTCAAATTTCTCTTGATAAAATCTTGTTTCCAAGAATTGCAGGTGCAAAGACAATAGAGGATGCCTGGAAGACTCTACAAGAAGCTTACCAAGGCAATGATCAAGTCAAAGTTGTCAAGCTACAGACATTGAAAAGAGAATTTGAGAATTTAAAGATGCAACAAGTTGAAAATGTAAGTGATTATTGTGTGAGAGTAAATGTAGTCAATAATATGGCTACTCTTGGAGAAATTGTGGAGAAAGAGGTTGCGATTAAAAATGTGTTGAGATCTCTAACACCAAGGTGGAACCATGTTGCCATAATTATTGAATAAAACAAAGATTTGTCTACTCTTCAGTTTGATCACCTAGTTGGATCTCTTATGTCTCATGAAGAAAGATTGATAGATTCATTTGGAGAAAGTGGCGAGAAAGATTTTTCTTCAAAATTGTAAATTACAAAGAATGAAGATGCCAACACTAGCAACAAAATCAACCAATCCAAGGTAGAGGTCAAAATCAGAATTATCCAAGAGGAAGAGGTGGTTCAAGAGGAAGAGCTAGAGGCAGATTTGATAAAAGAAATATCCAGTGTTATTATTGTAAAAGCTATGGTCACTTTGAAAGGGATTGTAGATTAAAAGAAGGTACTAATAAAAAAAAGTGTTAATTATTCTCAAGAAGGTGATGAGGCCTCTCCAAACATTGTTTTCAATCTTTTTATCTTATGAAAAAGTTGAAAATGGCACTAAAGATATTTGGTATTTAGATTCAAGGTGTTCTAACCACATGTTGGGAAATAAGGAGCTCTTTTCTACAATGGATGAGAGTTTCAAATACAAGATCAAGCTGGGTGATGAAAAAGCATTGGAGGTTTCTGCAAAAGGAGCTATGGAAGTCCATACTAAAGAAGGTATGAAAATTGTTAAAGACATTTATTACACTCCGCAATTAAAGAATAATTTATTGAGTGTTGGCCAATTGTGTGAGAAACATTATAAGGTGGTGATTGAAAATCAACAATGTACAATTTATGATAAGAATAGAGGCAATAGGGTGGTTACACTTGTGCCTGTGTCAAAGAATAGGATGTTCCCATTGATGTTTGGAGAACATAACAACCATCTTGCCAATATGGCATATGAGGAAAAGAGTTGGTTGTGGCATCTCAGGTATGGACATTTGAATTTTCATAGTCTGAAGCTTCTAACATCAAAAGAATTAGTTTATGGTTTTCCTAAGGTTCAAGAATAGATGGAAATTTGTGAAGGACGTGCTAAAGGAAAACATGCAAGAGAGAAATTTTCAAAAGGAAATGCATGAAGGGCCCATTATCCACTTCAGTTAGTTCACTCAGGAATTTGTGGTCCTATGTAGACAAACAATTTGGGTAAGTCATCATATTTTATTACTTTTATTGATGATTACTCACGAAAGTGTTAGGTTTACTTTTTGAAGACTAAGGATAAATCTTTTGATACATTCAAGACGTTTAAATACCTTGTGGAAAATGAAAGAGGTTACAAAATCAAATTCTTAAGGACTGATCATGGAGGAGAATTTTGTTCAAAAGTTTTTTAGAATTATTGTGATGTGAATGGCATTAAAAGACAACTCACCATTTCTTACACACCTCAACAAAACAGATTAGCAGAGAGGAAAAAATCGTACAGTGGTGAAAATGGCAAGAAGTATGTTTTTTTCTTTTTTTTAAGTAGAAAAGGGTAGAGCCTATTGCATTAACTTTTCAAAAAACATATACACCTGAACTACCAACTGTCCCACCGGATTAATGGAAACCGGGACAACCAACCTCCTATACAGTTGGTAGCAAAAAATGGGTTTCCATCTGTCTTTCCCGAAGGAAACCAAGACATATGGCAACCCTCTGTCTGAGAATACTTCCTTAGTCTTTGAGTTACATCATAATGAAACTTAAACAGACTAGAGCCTTGGCTCTAAGTAAAACACAAATTCTAACCATAGCCATTAACTGTAACAATTACCCAGTGGTCGATGTGTTGTCCTTCAACATCTTCTTTAGGCTCTCTTGTCCTGGTTGGCAGCGCGAAGGGTTGTGCACACGTCAAGCACTGCTATTTTGGAGGTGCATAGGAGTAGGCGTCATAGAGCATGTCAATGCATTGGATGATTATCATGGCACCATGGATTTGGTCCTCCACCTGTCTCCTCAATTCAAACATCAGCTCCAGGTGCTCCGAGTGGAAGAATGGCGGCTGGACACGCCATTCTTCTTTCATGATGGATAAAGGACATGGCATGAGATTCATGCCACCCTCCCTCTCCAAGATATCCTCTCACATTTCACCTTCTGGTCGTGTTGCCTCCACTTCTGTTGTCTCGTTCCTTTCCTGCGTACCCATTACCTCATCCAGATTCTGTGACGAATTATGTCCATGCTGAGCAATCTGGTCGCATGCGCCTAGGGATAATTCTTCTTTGTTTTCTATCACCTTCGCGTCCATGCCTTCTGGAAATTCTTCTATGATATAGCAAGTAGGGGGTTCCTCCAAATGGGAAACCCCTCTATGGCCGCTATTCAGTTTCCCTATAGCCTACATGGTGGTTTCCCCTGGAAGGAAAGTTGGCAGGTTCCAATTGTCTGGAATTGTAAAGAGGAGGTGTTCTGGAGGAGCCTAAATGGGTTCCTCTAGGAAAATTTTTTCCACATAGGCCATGGGAGGCATTCTGAGCTTCCTGGCTTTGTGGATGAGATACATCCTAGCCATGGACAACGCTCATTCAAATCTCTGTTGTCTCCTCCGAAAAGCATCAACGACATACCAGGAAGCGCCCATATGGGGTTTACCTCTTTCCCTCAACATGTAAATGAGCCCAACAGTGATCAGAACGACTATGAGGCTGCAATAGCCGCACCAGAGCTTAGATATGCCCGGCTTCTGCAGCTCAAACTCAAAATGAGTTCTTCCCTAGTCAAAATCATAGATATTCACGAGGATGGATGCGATAGGATCAACCATTAAGGTTTCCTTCATAGTGTGTTGTGTGTCCATCCTCTTCACTCATGTGCGAGGACTCGGCCCATCATCCTGGCTGCTCGGACCTGCTCTCATACTTAATGGTGAGGGGATGGGATCCAACGAACTGTATTTAAGGCCCAGCCTGGCTCTGTACGACATGGCTCCGCTGCACTAGGAGTCACCCAATCCGGGGAATCGCAAGAAGTATGTTACAAACCAAAGGATTAAGCAATTATTTTTGGGGTGATGGAGTTGCTATGTCTGTATATATTTTCAATCGATGTCCCACAAGTGCACTTGATATGATGACTCCATATGAAGCATCATATGAAAAAATCCTAATGTTAATCATTTCAAAGTCTTTGGTTGTGTAGCCTATGTCCATGTAGTAGATCAAAATAGACAAAAGTTAGATCCAAAAAGTGAGTCATGCATTTTTGTTGGATATAGTGAACAAAGTAAGGTTTAGAGGTTGTATAATCCCCTCACTAATAACATTGTTGTGTCGAGAGATGTGATTTTTTATGAATGTGGAGTTTATGGTCATAAAAAATTCCATGATGATATGTCTAAATCTGTTTTGGATAGGGACATTATCGATGATATTGATAATGAGAAACCCACTAATATTTCAGTTCCAAGTGGTACAAATCCACCAAGTAGCCCCTCATCTAATTATGGAGTTCCAAGTGCAAGCCCAACATCAAATTCAAGTTCTACAAGGAAGGTAAGAAGATTAAGTGACACTTATCAAAGGAGTAAAAGTCCAGCACATGAAGAAAATCCAATAGGTGAGACAGTAAAATTTTCTTTACTTTCCAAGGCTGATTTTGAACCATCATGTTTTGAAGATGCATGTACTAATGAGGTTTGGGTGCAAGAAATGCAAGAAGAGATAGATTCTATTCACAAGAATGATACTTGGGAGCTTACAAAACTTCCACATGACAAGAAAAAGATTGGTACTAAATGGGTCTACAAGACTAAGTACAATAGTGATGGGAGTGTTGAAAGACACAAGGAAAGATTAGTTGCTAAAGGCTTCACACATAGGTATGGAATTGATTATGAAGAAACATTTTCATCAGTAGCAAAATTATTGATTATAATGATGATTTCATTAGCAGCTTAGAAGAAATGGACCATTCATCACATGGATATGAAAATTGCCTTTTTGAAAGGGTACTTAGAATAAGAAGCTTTTGTGGAACAACCACAAGGATTTGAAGTGCAAGGAAAAGAAAATCAAGTATACAAGTTGAAGAAGGTTTTGTATGGCCTCAAGCAAGCACCAAGAGCATGGTGTGCTAGGATTAATGGATATTTTCAGAAGAGTGGCTTCAATAGAAGTAAAAGTGAACCTACACTTTACTACAAACAAGAAGGTAATGATATTCTTATTGTAAGTCTATATGTTGATGACTTATTATATATGGACAGTAGTTCTAAGATGAAGGATGAATTCAAAATTGCTATGATGAATGAATTTGAGATGAAAGATTTGGGTCTCATGCAATATTTTTGAGGTACAAAGGTTTATCAGAATGAGGAGGAAATCCCCAAATGGGGTGTCTTCGTGACATGACCACTTCAAGAAGGGACGAGGCCACTTGGCCAAGCCATACGCCACCTGGCGTATGTCCTTCGCCACCTCCGCTCTTATGTCACCTCGAGCCTTTACATTACCTTCCACCACCCTCCACATCACATTTTCACCCCTATGCTCACACGCTCTGGAAGCTCTATCAATTGTGCGTCTTCATGGCGCCGTGCTGAGGTTCTTCCCTGTTGCTTCAACTCCAGCCTTTGCTCTCGGTTCTTTTGGTCACGATGGGGTCTCCTGCGACTCACTTTTTCGCTCGCAATTCTGAGAGCCAGGCCTCTAGGGCTCTCCCTTCCCTTCATCTCATAATTAAGCTCTGGTGAGACATCTCTTGGTTTCCTTTTCTGTTGTGGAGCTTTTTGTTCACCATGCCACAACCCTAGGGAAAGACAAAGCGGGGAGCATCCTAGTACGCGACCTGGGGAAGGAAACCTCCTGCTTCAGACTCTCCTTGTGAAGCTGTCACTCCTCCTAAAGAGGTCCCTCCCCCTAAAGCAATCCCTCCCCTTGAAGCGGCCCCTCCACCTGAAGTGACAGTATTTCCCCCTCCCTTGGCACCTGTAATTGTGCCCGCCCCTAACTAGACACCCTGCGACCTCTCCCCCCTGTCGAACCCCTACGGATGTAGGGTCGAGCGGTTCGATTTACTTGGGAGCTCGCTCGGCTGTGCGCCTCCTCCTCCCTCCCCCCCTACGTGTCCCTCTTAACCGCCCTCCCCTCCTCGCCCCCCCGCTCATCACCCCTCATCCCACCTCCCCTCTCAGATCCTCCTCTTTGTCTCTACTCTCCACCCACCCCAATCCCTCCCGAGCCAAGTGTGAGGATCGAACAAAACTCCTGAATATTCTGAGCACTATGAAAAAAGACCTGGAGGATATCAAATTGGCAATGCTCGACGCACATAATAGGGAAGCCAACCGCTGGAGAAGAGTGGATGCCCTAATGATTTTCCTTCAAGATCTTCGATAGGCCATGGTTGAACATGGAAAAGGAAAAGCACCGACGAAACATGTTTTTGCAGGTTCGGCTTGGACCAGGTTTTTAATGTTTTATCATAATTTCTACTTCTCGGCTCAGCGTCCTTACTGCTGTATCTTTTTTGTACACAATTATGTGTTTCGGCCCTGCGTGGCTTCGTAGCATAGTTTACTTTCAGTGGTATGAATCTGGCAATGGTGGTTTCCCAACTGGGCACCGTGGCCATACTAGTTTTTGGACATTTGGCACGATGGTTTGCCTCATGGGCACCGTGACCATGTGGCTAACTGCACCTCAGACAACTGTATTTTTTTGACAGGAATCAATACAAAACCCTAATTTACAAAAAAAAAAAATTGAGGAGGAAATTTTCATTTGTCAAACAAAGTATGCAAAAGATATATTGAAGAAATTCGATATGGTAGATTGTAAATGAGCCTCCACTCCAACTATTCATGGAATTGTGTTGTGTAGAGATGATGGTGCTAAAATAGTTGATGAAGAAACATACAGAAGTATTGTTGGAAGTTTGATGTTTCTAACCCACACAAGACCTGATATTGCTTATTCAGTTTCTCTTGTTTCAAGATACATGACAAAGTCATTTGAAATACATATTAAGGTAGCCAAGAGGATTTTGAGGTATGTGAAAGGAACTCTAAATTTTAGTATTCATTACTACACTTCTAAAAGGTTTAATCTTGTTGGCTTTAGTGATTCTGATTGGGGAGGTAGTTTGGATGAACATCTGGTAATTGTTTCTCTTTTGGTTCGGGTTTGATTACTTGGAGCTCAAAGACGCAAAGTATAGTTGCATTTTCATCCAAGCAGAGTATGTTGCAGTCACCTCAGCAGGTACACAAGCATTATGGCTTAGAAAAGTTCTAGAAGAAACTGGAGAGAAACAAATTCATCCTACAATGATATTTTGTGATAACAGTAGTGCCATCAAATTGGCCAAGAATCCAGTCCAGACAAAACATTTTGATTTAAAGTATCATTTCATTCGAGATTTGGTGCAAAAGAAGGAAGTAGAACTAAGGTATATAAAGACTCAAGAACAACTTGCACACATTTTCACTAAGGCAGTTGCTAAAGTCCAGTTTTTGAAACTTCGAGATCAGATTGTGAGCCCTCTCAGCATCAACCCGGAGTATGTTAGTAATTGATGCAGTCTTGTCAATCATCTAGAAAAACAGAGTCGTAGTGAAATCTTCATTTTCTATTGTTTAAATTACATTTCTAACGCATAAATAAATTCAGCATCCTGAAAAACCCTCACCACAATTTAAATGAAAAGACAATAGTTTATGAAACTCATAAGGCATGCAGCCGCTTCAATGAAAGATTTTGGAGTAAAACGAGTTTATGAAACCGATAATATCACGTGGCATGCAGCCGCTTTAATGAGAGATTTTGGAGTAAAACGAGCGGCCATTAAAAAGAGCTTACGACCTCCTGATACATGCCGTATGGTGTGTGAAGAGGAAACTGCTACTTCGTGAGGAATGGCAGCAGGATCCGCAACCGCATCGGGGAATCAATCCTTTCTATTTCACGCAGTCAGTCAGGATGCTTCCAGAAACCTCTTCAAATCATAAAACGATATGCGATAATCCGGTAATCTGGTCACCCTAATTGTAAATCGTCAAAATACCATCTATATCCATCGTTGCTTGTCATGGTTGCAAATCCATGAGCTCTATCATTGTAACTAATCCTAAAATATCTTGAATTTCACCTTTTTTTTGTGTTTTTTTATGGGTTCACTTCGATGTTGGAGGATATGATTTGCATCGCTTTGCGTTATGTCAGGATGCATTTTTTCATCGAGGAGCCTTGCAGCTTTGGGAAGTGTTTTTTAAGAGTTCAGATAAGGTTTTTTGTCCACATCATTACAGTGGCATTAAAAATTGACAGGTTCTTTTCCAGAACATTACAGTGACATTAAAAGTTCATAGGTTTTTGTCCAGAACATTAGTGATATTGAATTGAGGGGTTTTCTGTGCATAACATTAGAGTGAAAAGTTTTTTTTTTATCTATTATGTTTTCTTTCTAAAACAGTACAGTGATGACACATTAAAGTGAAAGTTTAGATAAGACGCGTTCCACTTTATCCACTGCATTAAATTGGCAGGTCATTTGTCGAGAACATTATAGTGACATTAAATAGAGCTGTGTTTTATTTCCAAAACATTACAGTAATAAAACATTTAAGTGAAAGTTTAGATAAGACGCGTTCCACTTTATCCACTACATTATGTGGACAGGCCTTTTGTCCAGAACATTAGTGTGACATTAAATTGACGGGTTTTCTGTGCATACTATTAGACTGAAAAGGTCTTTTCAAAACATTTGTATTAAATTGAAGGTGAGGTGTTTTGTGGTTGTCTTTTTTAAATATTTGTATTTTTGGTTGTTTTCTTTAAATATTTAAATATTTGTATTTTTCGAAACATTAAGATTAAATTGAGGATGTTTTGTGCATACCATTGGATTGAAAAACACCTTTTACATATTTGTATTTTTCAAAACATCAATGTTAAATTGAGGGTTTTGTTTTGTGCATACCATTAGACTGAGAAGCTCTTTTTACAAATTACACTGAAAAGGTCTTTTTTTGTGTGCATACTATTAGATTGAAAAGCTCTTTTCAAAATATTTGTATTTTTTAAAATATTAGTATTAAATTGAGGATGTTTTGTGCATACGATTAGAATGAAAAACACCTTTTACATATTTTTATTTTTCAAAACATTAGTGTTAAATTGACGTTTTTTTTCCATACCATTAGACTGAAGAGCTCTTTTTACAAATTTGTATTTTTCAAAACAGTACTGTGATAAAATATTAAAGTGAAGGGGTTATCTGGGAGAACAGTAAAGTGACATGGTATTTTTGGGGTTAAAAACATTGTTGTGATATGTTCTTTGCCCATAATATTAAAAGCAAAAGTTTTTTTTGAAGGACAATGTTTTGATATGCGTTTTTTTCAATATTAAAGGAAAAGTTTTTTTTTAGAACATTGCTATGGCAAGTTTTTGGTCCATAACATTAAAGTAAAAGGTGACTAGATGTTTCTAAAATGTTTTTTGTTTTTTATTTTTTTAGAACATTGATGTGACAAGTTTTTTGTCTATACTTTTTTTTCATAATATTAAATTGAAAGGTTTTTTTTGAAGGACGATGTTCTGACCTGAATTTTTTTCAACATTAAAGGAAAATGTTTTTTTAGGGAACATTGTTGTGACAATTTTTTGGTTGATAACATTAAAGTAAAAGGTGACTAGATGTTTGTGAAATGTTTTTTTAAAGGAAAACATTGTTCTGAGAAGGTTTTTTTGTTCATAACAGTGAAGTAAAATGTGTCCATAGCATTAAAGTAAAATGTGATAAGATGTTTGTAAAGAACATAAAGACAATTTTTATTTAGAATTTGATACTTTAATGTTCTAAACAAAGTTAAATGAAAATATTAAAGTAAAATGTGACTAGATGTTTGTAAAAGGTTTTTTAAGGGAGAGCATTGTTGTGACAGGTTTTTTTTGTTCATAACAGTGAAGTAAAAGGTGTCCATAGTATTAAAGTAAAAGGTGACAAGATGTTTGTAAAGAACATAAAGACAAATTTTATTGGAATTTGTCACTTTAATGTTTTAAATTTTTTTTTCAATACATATAATTAATTTTTTTTAAGATACTATTGTATTTTCTTTATAATGAATATAATTAACATAATTGAATTATGAATTTACTTTTTGTTAAGAAAAATTAAATAAAAATTTCACTTTTCTTAAAAAAAATTGAAAGAATGAATTAAATTTATAGAGAAGTAACAACAACACTTTCAGCTTGTATCAACAAATACTCTATGAATTTTTTTTTTTATAAAGGAAAATGATTAATCAATTTTTTATACAATAAGGTGTAAAATTAACAATCGAGGAACCCTCCAACCGGGCCTAAAAATGACAAGATGGACACTTGCAAATCCCTAATAAATAGAAAACAAAAGATATTATATGCATACAAAGAAAGGGAAGCCTTTACACATTTCTTAATTCATTCCTAAATTTTTTTAGATGCAAATTCTAACTCTAAAAATTAATGAGAAAAAATAGGATTGTCTTTAGGGACTTGAATTAGTATCTTAAGAAGTTTTGTGAGTTTTGTAATATCACAGACAACTTTCATACCTATTAAAATGAAAGTTTTTTTTT
>ML819804.1:60541-88077 GCA_009831015.1 Picea engelmannii | reverse complement strand
TAATATAATTAATCATTACACAATATTAATTATCTTACATATGGTGGGGCCGACTTGTACCCTTTACATCACAAATTAGGGTTACAAGTAAATCTTACTCTCAGACAATATAGCAAGGATCTCACACGTCCACTAGTGCTCAAGCACTAAGGACACGTCCACCTGTGCTCAGCCACAGGGACGTCATACTCAACAGATCACTCAACTGAGACCACTGGAGTACCATCTCAAGCTGACTCAACTAACTCCATAGGAGTACAAGGCAGGACACCATCTCAAGCTGACTCAACTCAGTCCAGAGGAGTACAAAGCTCTAGACCATCTCAAGTCATCTCAACTCAGTCCAGAGGAGTAGACAAGAGACCACACGTCATAACAACTCAGTCAAGAGTCTGACACACACCCATCACATGGACACACCCAACACTTGGGCTCCCTCACACAGATGTCTCAACTCAGTCGATAGGAGAACGATCTGGAGGATGTCTCATGAAGTTGCAATCAACAACACTCCCTCTCAGCTAGGGAGGCATTCTCCACCAGGCCAAGTCTCTCAAAGAAGTACTCGAACTTCATCCTGGCAAGCGGTTTGATGGAGACATATGCAACCTGCTCATGTGTACAAAGGTATTGCACGTGTACTGCTTTCCTCTGCACCATATCTCTGATATAATGGTATTTGATCTCAATGTGTTTCTATTTATCGTGAAACACAAGATTCTCTGAGAGCTTCACACAGCTCTGGTTATCACAATGGATAATAGTGGAATCGATCTCATGACCAAATAAATCTGCAAGGTGCTTGCGAAGCCACACTGCTTCGCGGACTGCCACACATAACGCTATGTACTCTGCTTCTGCGGTACTCAAAGCCACGAAGCTTCGTTTCCTACTACTCCAGGAAACCATGGCAGATCCCAAAGTAAAACAACAACCGGATGTGCTCTTCTGATCCACTGCGTTCCCTGCCCAATCTGCATCAGCATATCCCTACAATCTCATGTCTACACCGGAGTCATATCTTAGGCCATATACAACTCTGCCTCGTAGATATCTCAATACATGTTTCACTGCTATCCAGTGAGTTTGTCTTAGCTAACTCATAAATTGATTGAGTACGTTTACTGCGTAGCATATATCAGGTTTGGTGTTAACCAGATACATCAATGATCCAATCAATTGTCGGTAAAGATGTGGATCAATCTCGCCTAAATCAGTAGACGCCTCGTTCATTTTCTTCAAATTGATCACCATCGGTGTAGGCATGGATTTGCAGTCTATCATACCAAATTTCTTCAATATCTCTACTGTATATTTTCCTTGACTCGAGAAAATCTCATCAATCCTCTGCCATACTTCTAGTCCCAAGAAGTAGTGCATCATACCAAGGTCCTTCATCTCGAATTCAAAAGTCAATGCACGCTTGCATTCAACAATAAGACTTTCTGAACCAGTGAGGAATAAATCATCAACATATAGGACCAAAATCAAGCACTCATAACCAACAATATGGTAGTATAGGTTTGGATCAACAACACTCTTGCTGAAGCCCAAACTCATCAGGAATCCATACATCTTCTCGTACCAAGCACGAGGCGCCTGCTTTAGTCCATATAGGGATTTCTTCAACCTGCACACATGAGACTTATGCGCATGTATCACGAATCCATCTGGTTGCTTGATGTAAACTTCTTCCTCAATCTTGCCATTGAGAAAAGTTGTCTTTACATCCATCTGATGTAGTCTCCAACCAGTGGATGTTGTTAGGGAAATGATCATACGGATGGAAGTGTATCGGGCTACAGGAGAAAATGTCTCCTCAAAATCAATTCCCTCCACCTAAGAGAATCCTCTAGCCACAAATCTTCCTGTGTACTTCTCGATACTTCCATTAGCTACATGCTTGATCTTATAGATCCACTTGGAAGTCACTACAAACTTCCCTTCTGGTCTCGGAACAATATCCCACACATCATTCTTCATGATGGACTGATACTCTTTTGTCATGGCATCTTGCCAAACCTGCTGACCTGTTGCTTCTCCATGACAAGAAGGCTCGGTATCAATGATGTGGGTCATGGCTGAAACATAGCTTGAAAATCTTTGTGTTCTCTTGCTCTCTCGGAATGTGCCTCGAGGAGCTGCATGTCCCTCTGCTTCCTGCAGAGTCTGTGACTCTGTCAAGCCCAGGCAAGCCTTTTCTGGGCTACTACAATGTCTCTGGGAACATCAACTGGAGCTACGGGATCAACTGAATCAATGATTGTCTCCCTCTGAACTGCTGAAGGGGGAGAAGGTATTGTCTCTCTATCAATATCCATATGAGATTCTCTGGATCTTCGAAAGGCTATCTCTTCCTCAAAGATGACATCTTTGCTCACCTCAATCTGTCTCTGACCATGGATGTAGATCTGGTATGCCTTCGAAGATTCACTGTACCCCACAAATGTACCCTTTCTGCCTAAAGGGTCTAGCTTGGTTCTCTTCTCCTTGGGTACATGAAAGTATACTGGACACCCAAATATCCTGAAGTGTCCAACCTTAGGCTTCACTCCGGTGAAAGCTTCTTCAGGAGTCATGTTCTTCAAAATCTGATGAGGACTCCTGTTTTGAACATACACTATTGTCATGGATGCTTATGCCCACAAAATCATAGGTAGATTTTGATCATGTATCATTGCTTTGGTTGTCTCAATGATGGTTTTGTTCTTCCTCTCTGCAACCCCATTTTATTGAGGGTTATAAGGAACGGTGTACTCCCTCTTGATCCCTGCCTCAATACAAAAATCATTGAAATCCCTGGAGGTGTACTCTCCTCCATTATCTGATCTCAACACCTTAATACTCCTCCCAGTCAGGTTCTCAACCTGAGCTTTTAAACTCTTGAAATGTCGCAAGGACTCCATCCTTGGTCTTCAAGAAGTAAATCCACATCTTCCGAGAGTGATCATCAATGAATAGCACATAGTACGAATATTCGTTCAAGGAAGCAACATTCATGGGTCCACATACATCTAAATGTATCAAGTCCAAGATCCCCTTGTATCTACTATCACTGCTCAAGAAGGACCCCTTAACAATCCTGCCAAGAGCACAACCTCTGCAAATGCCATCATGTTGAACATGCATCTCTGGAAGGCATGTTACCATCTTCCCCAGAGCGGGAAGGGCTCTATAATGGATATGAGCAAGTCTTCTATGCCATAGCTCGCTCAAGTTGATAGTATCATGTAACAGGGCATGAACTGGTCATACAGTCACTCTGTACAAGTTGTTTTCTCGAACACCAATTACTCGGGCATAATTCATATGTGAGTTCTTCAAAAGAAGAATGCTTCATCTTTTATGTCTTCATTTCTCTTAGTTGGTCCTGGATCAACATCAACAATGGAGGCAAGTTGTCTTCCTTTCTTCCTAGTAGGACAATTTCTCGCAATGTGTCCATACTTGTCACATCTAAAACACTGAATCTTTGAATTGTCTTTTCTGTGTTCATGTCCTGAAGTTGATGAAGTCTTCTTGTCTTTGAATGCTTTGTTGAAACTTTTCTATTTCTTTTGTTGCCTTTCCTTGCATAAGAAGCAAGGGCTTGCACTCCTCTGGCTATGAGTCTCGTTTCCTCTTGGGTGCAGTCTATCCATAAACGATCAAATCCAGGTAAATATGCTCTACCACTGATACTTTGAAGAAATGGTTTTGAATGTCTTGGAAGAGCATTGAGAGTAGTCAAGAAAAGCTCTATGTCTGATATGGTTTCTCCAATGGCACCCAGTTGATCTCTGATCTCTGAAATCTTCATGAAGAAGGTAGCAACGGTGTCAGCTTTTGTCATCTTGATATGTTGAAGATGGTTCTTCAATGTAAGAGCTCTGAGGGTGTTGTTACTCTCAAACATATTCTTCAATGCATCATACATCTCATAAGTTGTCTTTAGGTTAGCAATACAAGGTAGTAGATGATCTCTTACAGAATAGATGATTATCTTCCTTGCTTTGACGTCATATGCCTTCCAATCTTCCTTCTCTTCATCGGTAGTTGTTTTTGGTAGAGTCTTTTCTATCAAACTCAATAGGTCATCCTCTTCCAGGGTAATCTATAGTCTTGACTTCCAGGAACTGAAGTTGATTGATCCATCAAGCCTAGAACCTAGCACCCAAGAGAGGTGCGCACTTCAGCCGTACATGCACTTGCTGAAATTTCGAGTTTACAAGTGAGTGTGTAATCCTCAATGGGGATTCACCTTTATTTATACAACAACTGACACAGCAAAAGGTGAGTCTATTGGCACAATAGGGCCGACCTCAATAACTCAATAATATAATTAATCATTACATAATATTAATTATCTTACATATGGTGGGGCTGACTTGTACCCTTTACATCACAAATTAGGGTTACAAGTAAATCTTACTCTCAGACAATACAACAAGAATCTCACACGTCCACTAGTGCTCAACCACTAGGGACACGTCCACCTGTCCTCAGCCATAGGGACATCATACTCAACAGATCACTCAACTGAGTCCACAGGAGTACCATCTGGAGTACCATCTCATGCTGACTCAACTAAGTCCATAGGAGTACAAGGCAGGAGACCATCTCAAGCCGACTCAACTCAGTCCAGAGGAGTACAAATCTCTAGACCATCTCAAGTCATCTCAACTCAGTCCAAAGGAGTAGACAAGAGACCACACGTCATCACAACTCAGTCCAGAGTCTGACGCACACCCATCACATGGGCACACCCAACACTTGGGCTCCCTCACACAAATGTCTCAACTCAGTCCAGAGGAGAACGATCTGGAGGATGTCTCATGAAGTTGCAATCAACAACAAAAAGAGGATCTATCTAAGTAGGGGACCAAAGAGGATCAATCCTAGAGCTCAAAACGGGATCTATCTAAGGTCAACATGTTCAACGTTCTTAAAGAACAATCTTCATCTAAGTAGGGGACAAAGTGATTAAGCATCCTATGATGTATATTAACCTCCCAAATACCTACTTTTGTTGTCAAAGTCCAAACCACAAAATCCATGACCAACCCCTAATGGTTAAACCCAATAACCCTATTAACCTAGATAATCATCCTCAAGCACAAAATGTTGCTCAAGCGAATAATGAAGAAAGATGGGTGCACACAGTGTTGGATTTGGAGGACACACTCTTTGCCCCCTCTATTGAACTCTCAAGTAGCCTCGAATACTAAATCTAAAAGAAAACCTTCGGTTCAATACCCGGATGATTGGATTCAACCTTCTAGCCTAAAAAAAACGACGACACTAAACCCATATGATGTGTTGGTGGGACTTGAAGATAGCGGTGATGAAGATAATATGGACTACATTGCTATCGATCCCTAATGAAGGTATCATCTTGGAATGTAAGGGGGCTCATGGACCCCTATAGATAATCCATGGTTTGGAGGATTAGAACTTTGATTTGTGACCTTGATATCTTCTACTTGTAGGAAGTTAAGATTTATTTTCTTTTTTACTCAAAACAACCTTAAAAGTTATTTGGTTGAACATTGATTTAGTTTTAAGTCATACTGACGACTCAAGGGAAGTGGCTACCTTAGTCTCCCCACACCTTGCCTCTATCATTATGGGATTGGGCACAAACCCATCCCAAAGGCTAGTTTGGATACTTTTGAATTTAGAGGACCAAATCTCAAGCCTTTCCAACCTTTATGCATCTAATGATGTAGACAAGCAACTACCTTCTAGACGTGGATGGTGGTACAAACTTTCAAAGGCACATTGTTTGTTGTGTGGTGATTTCAACAAGGTTGAAACTTGAAACACGTAAGGAGGAATACTTCCAACCATAATGTCCCAAGGGGAGAAGGTGGCTATGAACGCCCTTAATGACCTGCTTGGCCTCTATGACCATGATAATTTTAGGATAAAGATTCTTTACAACTTTGGCCTACCTAGACTAACTTCTGGAAAGGCAATTAGAATCCTAAAAGGGTTGGATAGGACTATGTTCTTTGAAAAAAAACTTTCTTTTTTAATTGCAATGAGGGTAGGCTAGTTCAGGTTTTCGAAGAATTGACTCTATCAAACCACCAACCCATCTATTTCTCAATCCCCCAGGGGTTGAAAAAATAAGAATTCATAATACTTGTTTCACCCTCAATGTCTCTCATTTGAAAATCAAAGTTGCTTTAATACTAATAGGAGTATGTAACTTTCTCCTTAGGCAAAGACCAAATGATGGCTAGATACCCTAGTCGAGGTTGCGATCACCTAGAGCACTTTCCCCCTAAGAGGTTATGGGAGGAAAATCGCTACCATCAGGCAAGAGTGCCATAAACAATGAAGCATGAAAAAGAGCAATTCAACCATCGATTGCAATTAAGTCTATTTGATGAGGATATGAAAGCCTGATATGTCAAGCTCCAACACTTCTTGAAGATTGACTAAATGCACACAACACAAGGGGCCCAACTAAGATCCAACCTCCACTAGATTAAATCTGCAAAAATGCTGACAAATGTCTTCTTCGAGGCCCCTTAAAAATTGATGCACATAAAAAGGCCAATGGATGTTTAACCAAGCACAAAGATATTGAAGAAGAGTTTGTGAGCAATTATAAGAAGGATTTCTAGTCTTGATGCCTAACTGAAGGATGTAAGGTGGCCATGTAGACTTTCCTAGACATGATCCTACATCATTTATCCAAGGAACAAGAGAGAATTTGTAAACAACCATGGACTTTGGATGAATTGACAACAACGTTGATGGAGATGGTTGATGACAAGTCACTATGGATGGACAATTCTCAGTGTGAATGTTACAAGACCACATGGGATTTTGTTTGACCTCACCTTCTACATGTTGTTAAGGAAGCCAACAAAAATCCATTAGTGCGAGCATATATCAACAAAGGCTTGAAAAAATTTAATCCCAAGCCTAATGACCCTAAATGCATAACTAGTTGAAGGACTATAACATTATTGGAAGTCTCATTCAAAATCCTAGCCAAGGCCTTAAACATATCCTACCTAAAATCATTAATCTAGAAAAAATGAGTTGTATTAGAGGGTCCTATTCTAGAGAATGGGAGGATATGGAATGGGCACTGTTATCGTGCAGTTTGTAGCTATGAGAAAAGGCTATAAGATAGAAGGCCAAACTAGCGTAACAGGAACCAATCCCACCCAATGTCACCATAATGGGATGGTTCTTTCTCTTTAGGGAGGTTAGGCCCAGGGGAGACATCCCCGGTGACCTGGGGTTTTGAAGAGGCAAGAGGCTAATAAGATAGAGATAAGGTTTTCCCCCTCCACAAGTCACCACCCAAACAGATAATCCGGCCAAAGGCCAATTTAAGAAGTAAAACCCCCAAAGAAGTATACCTGCCTGGAACAAAGCAACAACAAACTGATATATGCAAGCTATTTCAATGGGTTAGTACTTCATAAGACTACCTGATAAATACATATAAGCAATTGACAATAAATGTTGACGAAGTCAATGTTTATCAATAGCAATGAAAAGTTATAACACTTCACCAATAAATATTGGAACAATGTGGCATTCAATGTAACCAATCAACACCTTATTCAATTAATGCCTAAACCACCATTCAATTGCTCTTAAGACAAAACGTTGCTGCACTAAAGATGTAATAACCAAGGATGACGGCAGCACTTAGGGTTAGTGTAGTTAGGGTTTGAAGTTCAAAGGGTTTTGAGATTGTTGTAATCAAGTTTCACTTCAACGTTGGAGGACTGTAGATCAGTGCCTTTAGGGTTTAATGGAGTCAAAAGTGAAGGACGCAAGGGTTGAAGGAGGAAGGCTAAGGACTAGAGGGAAGAGTTATGAAGTGCCTCTATGGTAGGGCCTCAAAATCAAAACCCTAGGGGAGAGAGGCTCACTCTGGTGTTGCTATAGCAAGGCCTCGTGCTCTCTCCTCCTTCCTTAGGTCAACTTGGCAAAACAGCTAGCTCAAATGAAGCACAAAATTAAGACAAGAAGGATTAATGAGGGAGAGTGTTGCTACAGCAAGGCTCTTTCATCAAACCCTAAAAGAAAAACAACCCTAAGTATAGATAACCTAGGCCCGTGACGTCTTCTTCCTCTTGAATTCTAAATGGTACGGCTAACATAGGAGAGGAAGAAAAAGGAGTGTAACTACGGCTAGGCTCTCTTTTTCTTCTTCAATGGCTGAAAGTTTCTCTATCAAGGGACATGAGACAAGAACCTACTTGTGTGCTTGTCACCTAGGGTTTTGATTCAGCAAATTATAAATATATGCAAGAAAATAAGACTACAACCATTGAATTAAGAAGTTTTGCAAAAAAATACTTACAATTCATCAAGAAATAACCATGCAAACCCTTGTTGTAACACCTTCCTTCAAGAGAAACACCATAAAATGCCAAAAAGTCTTCCTTCAACAAGTGCGCCTCACTAAATCAGCCAAATACCCAAGATAGGGCGCAAATTTCAGACCTCACCAAGTGGTGAGTGAGTTGTGATGAAAAAATGAGAGTCAAAAATCCCTCATTTATACAAAACCTTGACCTAATTTTATATTTTAGGTCAGGTAAAAAGGCCGACAAGGCCAAAATATCAAATCATATTGTTTTTACATTAAATTGTCAATCTAAAACCCTAATCAAGCAAAAGGTAAGACGTCACCCCTTTCTAGGGTGACGTTAGCCCCTATTAGGGCAAGTGCAACCTCCTGAAGCAAGGCGTTATCCCTTTTTGGGCTCCTCCAAGCTGCCACACGTGCCAACTGCCCTGTCCATCTGCCAACACACTCATGATGACGTCACAAGCCTCCTGGTGACGTCCTAGGCCAACTAGAGCCAACGTCCCACTGAAAATGGGTCGATCCCCCTAGGTCCAGCTGTGTCAGGATGCCTCTGGTGGAACGTTCTCTTCTTCTCCGGTGCAAAGGGCCTGATCCATCTGTGTCCTGTCTTTGCCCCCTAATGGGGTCTCAGTATCATCTGGTGGGCTCTTCAGCCCCATGGAGGTCCGAACTGATCATCTCCCCATGTGTATCGATCCAAATGGTACCTGTCCATTGAGCATGGTCCTGCACATCAAAGGCTACGCCCTCCATGGGCTCATCAGTCACAGGGATCATAGCAATGTCAATCACATCTCATCATCAATATTATTAAACATATGCATAAAATCCCTAATACATCAGTTAACACCTCAAAGACATTACACAAGCCTGCAATACAAGTCTGGAGAAAAGGACAAGGCATCCTATTGGGCTAGTGTCCATAGGAAAAGGAAAGTTCCCGAAAAGACCTCATCCAAGCCATTTAAGTGCGTGATGTGGTCAGGGGATGTCCAAGCATGTGGGTGCAGTGAAGGCCAAGGATGCAAAAGTGTTACATGTGGGTGCCTTTGTAGAAGGCGAGTTGTACCTGTCATGGATGCATTCTTTCCAAGCCCATTCTTGCCTTTATTCTTTTATTCTTTTTTGCTTTTTTTTGTTCAAGAGCTAATCAGAGGACACTGCCTTGGAATGGTGACCAGAGCTGACAGCGTTACCCACAAGTACTTTCATAGAGATGAGAAGGTTGGCTTGTGATGAGACTCCCTTTCCCTTGGCCATGCAACCAAGAGTCACTGCCCTGGCGTGGTAACCAGCTGGTGGCAATGTCATACTGCTACGTACCCATGGACCTAATAGGCTGACTCGTGATGAGACCCCCTATCCTCTGACTAGGTCTTTTTTTATTATTTTTCTAGGTCCCTCTTGTTTCTTGCTGAGAAGCCTTTTATTGCTTTCTCGGGGATCCTTGGGCAAAGCATCTCGAGGTTTTATTCTTAGGCTTTTATCTCTTACCAGCTTGCTTTTACCTTCTGGGCCTTTAGCCCCTTCTTCCCACGAGGTAAGGTGCAGTTTTGAAAATAGGTCAACCCAATGCCCGGACAAGGGGAATGGGATAAGTGAGCGAGAAGTAAGATGAAGAAGTGGTGATATGATGGGAGCGGATGATGGATTTTCAAAAATCCCCCCAATGGAAAACCAAAACCAACAGATACAGGCTTGCTAGGGCACCCTGTCAATCCCCCCAAACATGGTCAAGTGGGCAAATGTAAGATCCAAGCAGTCATTAGAAATAAAAGGAATCAGATGCATAAATTTGAAGGTTTTAACGATCAAATGTGACACATACCATGATACCTGGACTAATTACCTCATGAAGCAAGAACCTCTTTTGATACAGGACCAAACCAATGGTGATGGATGTTGATGCTGCTGACAAGATAAAGACGATGGAAGAAGAAAAGGTGGGCCCTCCAGGGCCATGCTCAGGTCAATCCTGCTCTCGGTACTCCATGTCTGGGACCTGTGGGCCTCGAGACATGATCTCCTAGTTATCCCTGAAAAGTGGGGATAACAGGCACAATGGCTTACCCTCAACACCCTCCTCATTAAAATTGACTTTGAGAAAGCCTTTAATCGAGTTAAATTGCCTTTCATCTTAGCCATGCTCAAAGCATTAGGATTTGGCTAGTTTTTCCTCAATGTGGAAAAAATTCTTTCCAAATCAAAAGAAGTTGGCCTTTTCAGATACCTATGCCAAGGATGTCCACTTGCCCCAACTTTGTATTTTATGGCAGCTAAAGCTCTATGACATCTCATTCACCATAGCATGGCATAAGGCCTTATTAAAAGGCACCCCCCTCCCTAAAACCAAAGCGAGCAACTTGTCAACGAACATTTTGTTGAAGACTCCTTTCTTACTATCCTCAAATATCATACCTCAATGGAAATTACCATGGATTGTCTGCAAATTTTTTGCAAGCCTCGGGGTCCAAGGTTCAATGGGATAAAACTCAATGTTACAAATAGAGTCAAAATGATCTAATCATTTGGTTGGCAATCCAAGATTGGATATGAATCTTGCTTGGCCAATTTTTTAAAATTCTAGGGATTTTGTTTGCATTCTAGGCATCTCGTAAGGAACTATGACATCTTTCCATTTTTGGCAAACAAAGAAAAAGATCAACAAATGGATTGCTAAACCCATGACTTTAGCCATCAAATTCGACACTTATACTAAAGTCCTAGAAGCAACTCATGTTTATTACTCATCATATCAAGTTCCATTTACCCATGCACCAAAGGCTAGATAAGGTTCTTCACAACTTTTTATGGACCAATATAAATGGTGGCATGTGTAGTTTACCCAAGGAGCATCGAGGCATGGGAATTATCAATACATGCATGACCAATAAGGGGCAAGGAATTACAAAAATTCTTGCCCAAAATTTGTATTTTGTTTAGAGCCTCTCTAACCTTGCACCATGAGCAGGGAACCCCCTACTAACTCTCTCATGCTCCCTACCTTCTCTAGGCAATATCAACCCTCTAAAGGAAGGCCTTGTTATTAATGTGGTTCGATAGTTAGAGGAAAAAGGGAATGACGTCACAATTGGCCTCTCCCACCACAACAACACAATGATAAGCTTCCTCCATTGGCCCTCGTTATCTTTGAAGTTGAGAATCCCCCATAAAACAGTGTTTCAACATTTGGAAACATGCCCTAAGACATGCAGGCATGTTTTGGCTTGCACCTACTTGTTTCCACCTTTAACTGTTGAATTTTAATATTAGATGATATGATATAATATTGTATATGAGATGATGTGATAGATTCTATGATGGATTCATTATTACGATGATGAAAGTGCCAAATATATAGAGAACCTAAAGGCACATATGGTGACCATCCATGAAAGGATGCGTCTCTAATAATTATAATAACTATTTATTATTATTATTATTATTATTATTATTATTATATATATTTATATTAATAATATTATTAATAATTAATAATTATATTATTAATTATTAATCTGGGAGAATGTCTTCCCGATGTTGTACAAACATCAACACTCCCTCTCAACGAGGGAGACATTCTGCACCTCAAGCACCTCGAGTCCATAAGACTACGTATGGGCCATTCTCCTCAGTCAAATTAGCATGACCACTCTGGAGAATGTCTGCCCGATGCTTCTAACTTCAACACTCCTTCTCGGCTAGGTAGACATTCTGCATCATGCCAAGATTCTTGATTTCGAACTCTGAGGCTAACTCCCCCTTACACTTGTCAATGAGCCTTTGTTGTAATCATCTCCAGCATGCACCCAGTTGATGTATACTTCTCCCACATAGCACCCAGTTGATGTATGCTTCTCCCACATATCACCTCGAGTCTCCAACGGTCCTTGTCAAGTTACATGATCAAGGATAGAGACCACACCTGGGTCATTCTTCTTAGCCAAGTCAGCATGGCCATCTGAGAAGAATGTCTGATGCTAATACACGGAGAACATCAACACCCTAGGCATTTCACCACTAGCCAAATCGGCATGGCTAATCCTGTGAGTGAATGTATCATCCTCCTCAGCCAAGTCAGCATGGCCCCCCTAGGAGGATGTCTACATGATGCTAATACATGGAGAACATCAACGCCCTGGGCCATTCACCACTAGCCAAATCAACATGGCTAATCCTGTGAGTGAATGTATCATTCTCCTCAGTCAATCAGCATGACCCCTCTGGGAGAATATCTCCCCGATGCAGCCACCTGGAGAAACATCAACACCTCGAGTTTGTTCCACTCCTTGTCAAATCAACATGACTAAGGAGAAAGACTACGCCTAGGCCATTCATCACTAGCCAAATCAACATGGCTAATCCGGTGAGTGAATGTATCATTCTCCTCGGTCAAATCGGCATGACCCCTCTGGGAGAATGTCTGCCCGATCCTACTCATCTGTTGATGTGTACTGGAGCTTCACAACTCCCTTCTGTATCTTGTCTCAGATGAAATCCTGCAAGAAACTTCTAAAGCCACACTACTTCACAGCTTACAATACTAGCTGCTATATACTTTACCTTCGTTGTACTGAGTTCCACTGATGTCTGCTCCCTGCTCAAATATAAGATCACAATGATCCCATACTGAAACAACATCGGGAAGTATTCTTTCGATCCACTGCACTCCCTGCCTAGTCAGAGTCTATATAACTTTGCAACTTCACATCTCCATCTGAGGCATATCTCAATCCATATCCACTCGTACCACATAGGTATCTCAACAAAAAAAATTGTTGTCAACCATTGTACATGTCTCGGAATCAAGGTTAAAAGGTCCACATCCCAATCCTTCTAACTGGCTTCCTTCACTGAAACAAGGGAATCCTCTACAGGAGGTCTCATATCTCCTCAGGTCTAGCGTCCTGTCTGTCAGTCCTAGAGGACGTTTCTCCCATCTGAATCTGAATTTGAAGAGGAATCATTTCTGAATAAAAGTCTCTAAGCAACTGGCTCTCTCTTAGATCAGGCCCACTCTGAGTCTGCATACTCCTTCTAAAGCTTGACTCCCTCTAAGGCTATATAGTCTTCGGAGTCATCTGCTCCCTCTGCATGTGTTGACCTCCTCTTCTTCTTCATTACATGGATGTGCACAACTCTATGTCTGGATAGTCTTGCTTCATGTTGCTTCCTGCAACCGTCATTATGGCTCCTTCTCAGAGCTATTACTTGTGACCTACCCAGAACAAGAAACAAGAACAACAAAAAGTATCTCCTAGAGGAGATCAATTTATCTTGTGCACAACTATATACAGTGACCCTCCAAATGATACGTCTTCTACTGTGACCAACACACATCCATCATATACTCAATGTCATACAGCTAACCATGTTGATTTTCTAGTGTTAAATTAGACAAGCACAATTTTCCGCAAGTGGTAATTACTTCCAACGATATTACTTAAGTAACTCTAGAACATCACTAAGTAATTATACTCAGAAAATTTCAACTACTTAGAAACTTCGGTCTCTTCCTTAGATCACTTCCCACGTATGAGAGAGAAAAAATATGTGTCTATTGTTGTGTCTTTCAAGTGTCTTTTTATAGTAATATTAAATTGATCCAAAGAGACATGTCTTTTTGAAAATTTTCTTTCTTATAAATAGTTGGAGAATACCTCTCGTAACTACCCAAAGATTAACATTAATTTGGTTGTAATCCATCCACATAGTATTTGACTTTGTTAAATTGTTCCTCCATAATTCATGTGATTCTTTCCATAAATTTAAGTAGAAGTAAATAAGCATTACATTCTTCATATTTAGGTAATTAGACAATTTTACTAGAAATTACTGTCCACCATAATTTATGGAATTCTTTCTATAATTTATGTAGGAGTAAATAAGCAGTACATTCTTCATATTTAGGTAATTAGACATTTTTACTAGAAATTACCGCCCACCATAATTTATGGAATTCTTTCTATAATTTAGATAGGAGTAAATAAGCAGTACATTCTTCATATTTAGGTAATTAGACATTTTTACTAGAAATTACTGCCCACCATAATTTATGGAATTTTTTCTATAATTTAGGTAGGAGTAAAAGGTAAATATGTTGTACATAGAGATTGTAACAACCCCATAAATTTAACACTCCCAACACTTTACTCTACTCTCATTTTCCAAGGCCCTCCCATGAGGGAGTCAAGCCCAGTCCCACTTTGATACCATGTTGAATTTTTATATGAGATGATATGATATAATATTGTATATGAGATGATGTGATAGATTCTATAATGGATTCATTATTATAATGATGAATGTGCCAAATATATAAAGAACCTAAAGACACATATGGTGACCATCCATGAAAGGATGCATCTCTAATAATTATAATAACTATTTATTATTATTATTATTATTATTATTATTATTAATTATTAATCTGGGAAAATGTCTTCCCGATGTTGTACAAACATCAACATTAACTAGCACAATTTTAGACCCACTAACCCCTTAAAAAGGGAATTAACCCCTTTTTAATGGTTAAATAACAATTAACAATCATTTCTACATTGGTATTTTAAATTTTTATTGAATTAAAAAAAGAATAAGAACCATCTAGAAACCCTAACTCCCCTTCATTTCCTACAAAGAAAACCTTGCTCTCTTGCATTACTCACACTTTCTTCAATACTAGTAGCTCTCCTATAGTAACAACACGGATTTTAATGATTTTGGAGCATTGAGAGAAATCTTTGGTGTAATTACAACAACAAGAGTGTTGCAAGCAACAAGAACACTATTGTTTCTTCATTATCTTTAGTTGACAATTTCCTTCATTATTTTTGCAACATCCATGGTCTCTGAATGTAGTGCTTGTCCATCTCTTAGACCTAAAAAATCAAGCAAGCAAAATGCTTACTATCCTCTTTGGAAATATGCAACAAAAATTTCACCAATTCCAAGGAGCAACTCATGGAAATGGAACCGCAATCTTTGTCACAAGCTCTAAAAGAGTTCTTATACAAGAGTGAACGTACATCTTCCACATGAAGGGGGAAATGGTGTTGATGCTTGTGGGACAAAAACAAACCCAAATGAAAGGGAAAAGCATGAAAAGTAGTATAATTATGGCCATAGGCTAAAAAATAAGAGAACCCAACTTGGTAGTAGTACTCCAATTATCATCGAGGAGCAAAGAATTGTTCAAGAAGCTAGGAAGAGGAGAATGGTGCAAGAAAAATCCACAAAACCTCCAAGCGCAGCTCAAGATAGCTAATTGATAAAGTTTTTGGATGTTCAAGGGAGGGAGGAAGTTGAGACAAGAGTAGAAAAGGCCATTTATGCATGTGGAATCCCATTTAATGTAATTTGGTCTCTCTACTGGTAGGACTATGTGAAGGTGATTAAAGCATTGCCTCAATGTTTCAAGAGGAAAAAGTCTAAATTGAATTGCTCAAAAAAGAAGGGTAGCTTATCTTCAATGTCTTAACACCAGTTGGTTCCTCATGGAGTGCTCAAGGGTTTATGTCATCACGGATGAGTGGATATATATGAGGCACAGGCCATTGGTCAACATCATTGCCCCTTCATCTATTGATGCAATGTTTATGAACGCTAAAGATTGTTAAAGTGATGTAAAAGATGGTCATTTCGTTGTTGATATTTTAATTAATATTATTGAGCAAGTAGGCCCCTCCAATGTGGTGCAAGTTATCATAGATAATCCACTCATCTCTTACAAAGGGCATCGATTCAAAGACTAATAGGGTTCTCCTAGAAGTAGCCGACACTAAGCGGACCTCACCGCGTGATCCTAGAAGCTTGGAGGCATAAAATTGAAGCTTGTGTAACATTCAAAGCCAAAGAGAAAAATCAAGAGATGGATGTCAATTGCTCGACATGGATTGGGCATAGCTCTGTGCTAAGAGAGAGTACCTCAATGTCCTTGTGAAAGTAGGTAGTGAGAGGATATGCATTGTCTCACCAATTTAGTATCAAGAATAACTAGCATGTTTAACAACCAGGGTTCAATAGGTTTTAAAGAACTACATGTACAAGGGTCTATCTGTTGATATTATGGTAGTTGTGGGAGGTATTAACCTCCACATGTAACCTTTGATGAGACTATAATATTCTGGGATGCAAGAGAAACCCTAAAACATTGGATAATAACCCTAGGAGACAAGTCGACTCAAGAGAATATTTAATATTGAGCTATTAGCCTCAAGAAAGAGAAGTCGACCCAGTCAAGTGAGATAGAGCAGTATAAATAGAGGGCGCTAGAGCTCATTTGTTACTCACTCACTCACAACTGCATAAGGAAAAAGAAGTGCACATGAGTGAAGGAGAACTGCAACTGCTGCAGTAGTGACTTTGTCTTGGGTTATTGGTTCGGACTTTCTGCTTGGTCTTTGTTTATCCTTGCTTGGTGCGCTAGCCTTGGTTGGCTAGGGTCTGCTACCGGAATTATTCTGTCTGTCAAGGTTAAGGTGCTCAGGGGTGGCCTTTGTGCCTATGGTTGGCTGACAATATTGCTATATTGTCTATGGTGAAACAAGCACACCTATTTTTCTAACAGGTTATGGGCCCACACCTCCTTCAGTCATTCTAACCACTGGAAGGACGCTAAGCCATAAGATTATCAGGCTCGTTGAAGAACTGTCGCTAGGGTTTCTAGCAGGTGCAGTTACTGAAGCACTATCGCTATGGTTACTAGCAGTAGCAGGTGCAACTGCAAACCCTAAAACCTCTTGCCCAGCACCTTATGATGGAACACTTTACTCAAGGAGAGGATATTCTAGTGCGCCTTAGTCCAGCGCACCTATTGGCACTCTTAGAAGGAAAAAACCTCAAGGTTGAAATTTTGGGCCAAAGTCAATGCTTGACTAGTCAAAGTCAACATTTGACTAGTCAAAGTCAAAGTTTGACCAAACAAAGTCAAAGTTTGACCATCTATCAATCAACAGAAATCATGAATGAAAAGGCAGATCATCTACACTATTCAGCTCTTACAAGAACTTTTTTATCAAGATTACATGTGGATAATTGACAGTGGAGCTTCCAGGCATATGACAGGAAACCAAATTAGACTCCAATCTAAATCAAAGTAAGACATTTCACAAAGTAGAACTTGGAGACAAGAACACCTATCCAGTCAAAGGAATTGGTCAAGCCTCCATCAAATTGGAATCATGTAACAATGTTCATTTGAGTAATGTCTTATATGTACCTGGTTTAGAAAAGAATCTTGTATCTACATCTTGCCTAGAAGACAAAGGAAATAGAATAGCCTTTGTAGATGGTGAAGTACTATCTTGGTCTAGAGACTCCAACATAGAGAATGCAAGAGTTGTTGGAACTCTTTAAGGCAAATTATACAGACTACTAGAATGTAATGTTGAAGCTCTTGTACATGATGAAGTCAATCCCAGTGAACTTTGGCATAGAAGGTATGCTCATCTTAACTATAAAGTATTACCTTTCCTCGAGAAAATGGTTGAAGGAATACCAGAACTACAATCTACACATGAAGGAATTTGCAAAGGATGTGCACTTGGTAAAAATGTTAAGAAACCATTCTCAAGTAACGAAAATAGATCTAAGGAAACCCTAGATCTAATACATTCAGATGTTTGCAGTCCGATGCCAATTAAATCTCTAGGAGGTTCTCTTTATTATGTAACCTTCATAGATGATTACTCAAGAAAGACTTGGTTATATCTCTTGAAGACAAAGGATGAAGATTTCAGTAAGTTTCAAGAATTCAAAACAGAAATAGAAAACCTTACAAACAAGAAAATCAAGACTTTGAGAACAAATAATGGAGGAGAATACACATCCAAAGAATTTGTTTCCTTTTGCAAATCATTAGGGATTAGGAGGGAACTAACTGTTCCTCATAATCCTCAACAAAATGGTGTAGAAGAAAGGAAGAATAAATCCATTGAAGAAACCATGAAGGCACTAATGAATGATCAAGGTTTATCCATGTATTTATGGGGAGAAGCAGCTATGACAGCAATATATGTTTAGAACAAAAGTCTGTTAAATTTTTGAATGGTTAGCTCAAGCATGTAGTTTATTTATGGTTTAGCATGAGCTTGAACCATAAACACTGCAGCAAAAATACACTAGCTGCAGTAAACCAAGATCACAAGAAGAATAACCATGCACAAAAGACACCAGAAATTATCCTGGGAAAACCCTTCTCAACCAAGGGAAAAAACCCAGCAATCTTTTTGCTATATTGCCAAGAGAAGAGGCTCTGTGCCACACACCCTAAAGCACACAAGAGGGTGCTTCTATGACTAAGAAAGATGGCGCCTAGAAGAAGTGCACAGTTCAGATTTCAGACCTTCACAATGAGTTATATGTGAATGAGATATAATCCACAATGGGGATGTAGCTCTCTATAAATACATGACCTAGCACATCAAATGGATGTGTCTATTGGCACAATAGGGCCGACTTGTACAACTTAATAATATAATTAATCTTTACACAATATTAATTATCTTTACATGGTGGGGCTGACTTGTACCCTTTACAATACAAATTAGAGCTTTACCAAAGTCTTACTCTTTGAAAGTATAGCAAGGGATCTCACACATCCTCTAGTGCTCTGCCACTAGGGACACGTCCACCTGTGCTCAGCCACAGGGGCGTCACTTTCAACAGATCAACTCAACTAAGTACATAGGAGTACTATCTGGAGAGCCATCTCAAGTCGACTCAACTAAATCCATAGGAGTCTGACCGGAGACCATCTCAAGTCATCTCAATTCAGTCCAGAGGAGCACAACAAGAGACCAGACACGCCATCTCAACTCAATCCAGAGGAGTATGACACACCCATCACATGGGCTTTCTCACAGATCATCTCAACTAAATCCAGAAGAGAACGACTCGAAGAATGTCTCATGAAGTTGCAATCATCAACACTCCCTCTCAGCTAGGGAGGCATTCTCCACCAGGCCAAGTCTCTCACGGAAGTACTCGAACTTTGTCCTGGCAAGCGGTTTGGTGAGACATCTACAACTTGCTCGTGTGTAGAAAGGTATTGCACATGTACTTCTCTCCTCTAAACTGTATCTCTGATGTAATGGTATTTGATCTCAATGTGTTTCGATTTATTGTGAAACACAGGATTCTTGGAGAGCTTCACACAACTCTGGTTATCGCAATGGATAATAGTGGAATCCATCTCATGACCAAATAAGTTTGCAAGGAGCTTATGAAGCCACATTGCTTCACGGACTGCCACACATAATGCAATGTACTCTGCTTCTGCAATACTCAAAGCCACAGAAGTTTGTTTCCTGCTGCACCAGGAAACCATGGCAAATCCCAAAGTAAAACAACCGGAGGTGCTCTTCCAGTCCATTGCGCTCCCTTCCCAATCTGTATCGGCATATCCCTGCAATCTCATGTCTACACTGGAGGCATATCTCAGGCCATAACCAATTGTGCCTCGTAGATATCTCAACACATGCTTTATTGCTATCCAACGTGTTTGTCTCGGATGACTCATAAACTGGTTGAGTACACTCACTGCATAGCATATATCAGGTCTGGTGTTAACCAGATACATCAATGATCCAATCAGTTGTCTGTAAAGATGTGGATCAATCTCGCCTGAATCAGAAGAAGTCTTGCTCAGTTTCTTCAGATTCATCACCATCGGTGTAGGCATGGATTTGTAGTGTGTCATCCCGAAATTCTTCAATATCTCCACTGTGTATTTCCCTTGACTCAGGAAAATCTCATCAGTCCTCGGCCACACTTCTAGTCCCAAGAAGTAGTGCATTATACGAAGGTCCTTCATCTCGAATTCAAAAGCCAATGCACGCTTGCATTCAACAATAAGGCTTTCTGAACCGGTGAGGAATAAGTCATCAACATATAGGACCAAAATCAAACACTCGTCACCAACAATGTTGTAGTATAGGTTGGGATCAACAACACTCTTGTTGAAGCCCAAACTCATCAAGTATCCATCAATCTTTTCATACCATGCTCGAGGTGTCTGCTTTAGTCCATATAGGGATTTCTTCAACCTGCACACATGAGACTCCTTCTCGTGTATCATGAATCCATCTAGCTGCTTGATGTAAACTTCTTCCTCAATCTCTCCATTGAGAAAGGCTATCATCACATCCATCTGATGTAGTCTCCAACCCATGGATGTTGCAAGAGCAATAATCGTACGGATGGAATCGGGCAACAGCAGCAAATGTCTCCTCGTGATCTATTCCCTCCACCAGAGAGAATCCTCTAGCCACAAATCTCGCTTTGTACTTCTCGACACTTCCATCAGCTGCATGTTTGATCTTATAGATCCACTTGGAAGTCACTACAGACTTCCCTTTCGATCTCGAAACAATATCCCACACATCATTCCTCATGGACTGATACTCTTCAGTCATGGCATCTTGCCAAACCTACTGACCTGTTGTTGCTCCATGACAAGAAGGCTCAGTATCAATGATGTGGCTCATAGTTGAAACATAGCTCGAAAATCTATGTGGTCTCTTGCTCTCTCGGAATGTACCACGAGGAGTTGCATGTCCCTCTGCCTCCTGCAGAGTTTGTCGATCCCATGCAAGCCTCTTTTAGCCTACTGCAATGTCTCCGGGAACATCAACTAGAGCTACGGGATCAACTAGATCAACTGGATCAATAATTGTCTCCCTCTGAACTGCTGAAGGGGGAGAAAGTGTTGTCTCTTCTTTCTTCTCAAATAGTTTGACTCCCTCTGAAGTCTGAAGGATAAGCATCTGTCCTAGAGGAAATTGTGATATCATCATTTTCCTGTGTTGCTATCCTAGAGACATCCCAGGTCTTCTCAGGTCCTCTACTGCCTCTTAGTACTTTGCTAAGCAAGGAAACTGGCCTCCCGTACTAGGATAATAACCAAGATGGCCTCCCGTAGGGATAACAATCAAAATGGCCTCCTGTACTAGAATAATAACCAACCAAAAATTGGACTCCCGTACCAGGGATCATGGCCCTTCAATAATAAAATACGAAAACTGGCCTCCCGTACTAGGATAATAACCAAGATGGCCTCCCGTAGGGATAACAACCAAAATGGCCTCTTGTACTAGGATAATAACCAACCAAGAAAATTTGGACTCCCGTACCAGGGATAATGGTCCAAGTCATGAGGGCTCCCATACCAAGGATAATACCCTTCATTATCAAAAAAAGCAAGCTACTACAGAGTAATAATGTAATCAATTAAGGAAAGTAGTACAAAACTTACCTTAGTCTACAATCACGCTCAATTCTTTCTTTTGGTCCTTCTGAGCAAGTTGAAATAGAGAAGGACTCCTCGTCGTTCTTGCTTGCATTCCTTTACTTCTTTTGAGGTGGCTAAAGTTGTTTTCCTTTCTTCCACAAAGGACAATGATTCGCATAGTGACAAGGGCTTGAAACCTTGCACATCACTAGCTGCAAGTCTAGTCTCTTTGATGTCCACTAGAGCTTGAATAATGGTGCACTTATAGCACACACTCAAAAGTCACGTCAAGGATCATTCTTGAGATAGGTTTCAGAATTTTACCTCCAAACTAAAATTTCTTCAAACTCAGATTTAGATATACTTCTTGTAGCAAGCCTGAAACTTGTGATCAAGATGAATCTCAAGTTTGGCCTAGTTGCTCCTTAGTCTTTGCTTGGTTTATGCAAAATATGGCTCCAAACTTTGCCCTCAAACTTCACTTGAAAAACCCCATGACAGAGATGTGAAATGCCTTAGGACAGACCTCAAAACCAGTTCAGAAATTCACCAAACAGTTCTGAAAACTTCTGAAAATTAGCTCCAGAAAATTTGTTGTAGATGCTTCAGATCTGGTCTAAATGCTTCAAAATATATCTCAGAAGCTGCTTCAGAAGTCACCTTAAAACTGCCTCAGGTTCTTGCTGTCATAGCCTTAATTCTGCCACAGAATAGGCCTCAGAAATACCACAGGACTGCCTCAGATCTTCCTAAAAAATTCGGTCTGCAATTTTGTTAGGGGACGGGTTAAGTCTGTGGTTTAGGGTTCCTTCAAGCTGTGGCAGCCTTAGAGAGGCTTCTCTATGCTGCGGTCTCCTTCTTAAGACCCTAATCAAGACTCGGCCAAGGCTTATAGGCCTGCGTCCCTTTCCTTACACCAGCGGCAGGGGTCTAGCAGCCTTTACGGCCTTCCTTCATTGACTGTGCAATAGGTCTTCTTCAGGAACACTGCTCTGATACCATGTTGAATTTTGAATGGTTAGCTCAGGCATGTAGTTTATTTCTGTTTTAGCATGAGCTTAAACCATAAACACTGCAGCAACAATACACTAGCTGCAGTAAACCAAGATCACAAGAAGAATAACCATGCACAAAAGACACCAGAAATTATCCTGGGAAAACCTTTCTCAACCAAGGGAAAAAACCCAGCAATCCTTTTGCTATATTGCCAAGAAAAGAGCCTCCACACCACAAACCCTAGAGCACACAAGAGGGTTCTTCTATGACTGAGAAAGATGGCGCCTAGAAGAAGTGCGCACTTAAGATTTCAGACCTCCACAATGAGTTATATGTGAATGAGATATAATCCACAATGGGGATGTATCTCTCTATAAATACATGACCTAGCACATCAAATGGATGTCTATTGGCACAATAGGGCTGACTAGTACAACTTAATAATATAATTAATCTTTACACAATATTAATTATCTTTACATCGTGCGGCCGACTTGTACCCTTTACAATACAAATTAGGGTTTTACCAAAGTCTTACTCTTTGACAATATAGCAAGGGATCTCACACATCCTCTAGTGCTCTGCCACTAGGGACACGTCCACCTGTGCTCAACCACAGGGACGTCACTCTCAACAGATCAATTCAACTAAGTCCATAGGAGTACTATCTGGAGAGCCATCTCAAGTCAACTCAACTAAGTCCATAGGAGTCTGATAGGAGACCATCTCAAGTTGTCTCAACAACTCAGTCTAGAGAAGCACGACAAGAGACCACACACGTCATCTCAACTCAGTCCAGAGGAGTATGACACACCCATCACATGGGCTTTCTCACAGATCGTCTCAACTCAGTCCAAAGGAGAACGACCTGGAGAATGTCTCATAAAGTTGCAATCATCAACAAAGTCCCCACCGAATATTGAAGGATATGACTCCAAAAGAAGCCTTCTCAAGAAAGAAACCTAATGTGGAACACTTAAGAATCTTTCGGTGCCCTGTGTACATTCATATCCCCAAGGATAAAAGGAATACATTAGAACCCTCAGGAAAGAAGGGCATATTTGTTGGATATAGTGAATCCTCCAAAGCCTACAGAATCTATATTCCAGAACAACATAAGATTGAAGTCAGCAAAGACGTAACCTTCAATGAGAAGATGGCTTTCAAGAAATCTATAGAAGAATCCATGGAAGAAGAATATGAAGAGACTAAAGAAGAAAGCACCTGCCTTCCAGAAAGTCAGAATGAAGAACTAGAACAACTTGACCATCCGATGCAACCATGCGAACCTATTGAATCAGTTATTGTACCCAAAACTAGAAAACGTCCAGCTTGGCTTGAAGCTACTCTACAAGAAGCAAAAAGACTCAAAGCTCCAAGTGGCACTTTCAGAGAAAGCAAGAAGCCGAAAAGATTCTCCAGCTATGCAGCATATATGACAAAACTTATAAATGAAGAACCCACCACATTTGAAGAAACAGTGGAAAGAAGCCATGACAGAAGAATACCAATCCATCATGAAAAATGATGTGTGGTAAATCATGCCTAGACCCAACGAAAAATCAGTGGTAACTTCAAAATGGGTCTATAAGATCAAACATGCAGTAGACGGAAGCATGGACAAATACAAGGCAAGGTTCGTAGCTAGAGGGTTCTCCCAGAAGGAGGGAGAAGATTATGACGAAACCTTTGCTCTTGTTGCCAAATATACTTCTATTAGAGCCATTATATCACTTGATGCTTCCATGGGATGGAGTCTACATCTGATGGATGTAAAGACAACTTTTCTCAATGGAGCAACTGAAGAAGAAATGTACATTGAACAACCTCAAGGTTTTGAGGTACATCCCTGAGACACTCATGTTTGTAGATTAAAGAAAGCCATGTATGGACTCAAGCAAGCTCCAAGAGCTTGGTATGCCAGAATTGACAGTTATTTAATAACACTTGGTTTCTCTAAGAGTCATGCAGATCCAAATCTCTACTACAACGTTGTGAAC
Organism: Picea engelmannii; assembly: GCA_009831015.1. Classification (NCBI taxonomy): domain Eukaryota; kingdom Viridiplantae; phylum Streptophyta; class Pinopsida; order Pinales; family Pinaceae; genus Picea; species Picea engelmannii. The sequence goes on along the minus strand of ML819804.1, from coordinate 63,518 downwards.
AATGCACCTGTGATTCTACTATTGGATGTCGACGATTTATTCTTGACAAGTGCAAAATCTCTCATCACCCAATGTAAGAAGGAATTAGCTTCTGAGTTCGATATGAAAGATCCTAGTCTCATGCACTATTACTTGGGACTAGAAGTATGGCAGAAGCGTGGTGAAATCTTCCTTGGACAAGGAAAGTATGCAGTGAATATTCTTCAGAAATTCCGAATGATGGATTGCAAATCCATGGCCAATCCTATGACCATAGATATAAGAAAAATAAAAGACTCAGATTCGGATCCAGTAGACCCGTCCCTATATCGGCAATTGATTGGGTCGTTAATGTATCTAGTAAATACTCAACCATATATTTGTTTTGTTGTAAACACTTTAAGCATGTTCCAGGTGGAACCTAGACATGAGCACTGGATAGCTACAAAGCATGTTCTAAGATATATCAGTAGGACGTTGAACTATGGTTTAAGATACACGTCATTCCAGTGATATACATCTTCATGGATTCACAGGTTCAGATTGGGCAGGGAGTGCAGAAGACAGAAGGAGTACTTCAAGGATGTGTTTCAGTTTGGGCTCTACTATGCTATCATGGGCCAGCATGAAACAAAAGTCTGTCGCACTCAGCACAGCAGAAGCTGAATATATTGCAGCATGTGAGGCATGTACCGAAGCAGTATGGTTGAGTAAGCTGATTTCTGGATTATTTGATCAGGTACCAGATTCGACCGTAATATACTGTGACAAACAAAGTTGTATGAGTCTATCAGAACACCCAGTGTTTCATGACCGATCGAAACATATTGAGATCAAATACTACTTTATTCGTGATAAATTCCAAGAAGGAGAAGTGAAACTCCAGTATATCTCCACAAATGAGAAAGTCGCAGATATTTTGACAAAGCCTTTGACCAGGATAAAGTTTGCATACTTAAGGGACAAAATGGGGCTCGTAGAGATAACTCCCTTAGCTGAAAGGGAAGAGATGGCTCCCCAAGTTGGGAGGGAGCACTAATATGTTATTGATTCTTGGGGAGTCATTTTCCAGTTTGGAAAATGGTCCAGGTTGGGCAGTTCCTTTCCAGTCCAAAAAGTGGTTCGAGATTTCTGACGGACAGGCATTTTCCAGTTCGAAAAATGGTCCAGATCAAATAGTCATTTTCGTAATGAAAATGGTTCGATAGATTGTTGATGTACCATAGACGGTGATTCCCCTTGTGGCCAGTGTAGGGGAATGGTCTGGGACAATCATTCTTCTTGGCAGTCACTCTGAGTAGTGGTCAAGTAGAATGGTTCGCCTCACCGGGCACTCATTCTTTCAAAGTTCACAGTTGTGAGTAGTTTCGAAGAATGGTCCGTTTTGGAGGTTGGTGCAGGACAGTCATTCAGAGTAGACTTATTCTCTCCAGGTTGCATTGTGATTAGTGCCAGAGGAATGGCCCAGTTAGGTGAATGGTCCAGGTTCAGCAATTAGGGACAAGCATTCCCTAGGGAAAACTCATTCTCTCCAGGTTGCACTATGATTAGTGGTGGAGGAATGGCCCAGTTAGGTGAATGGTCCAGGCTCAGAAATCAAGGACAATTATTCTTCTATGCTTGGGAAGAATAGTCGAAATAGCCCATGGTTGATGTGTTACTTTCTGAGGGCAGGTGCTCTTCTAGATCTCACAGATGTGAGTGGAAGAATGGCCCAGATGACTCAGTTTGTATCATGATATTGTTATGCAGGTTGATATCAGATGATATGATTGTTATGGAGACTATATGTCTCTGGACAGTAGTTGTATGCTACTATGGTGGATGTGTTCCACTGGTTGTGACTATGTGTCACTGGTAAGTAGCCATGTGCTACTAGGTGTGGTTGTGTACCACTGGATAGTAGTTGTGTACTACTATGGATAGACACAGTTGTATTCTATTGGATGGCATTGTTCTGATTGCCATGGAGACTATCTAGTTGGATAAGTGATGATGGTGCTCGTGATTTGATCATGAGATGTGGTTGTGTACTACTATGGATAGACACAGTTGAGTTCTATTGGATGGCATTGTTCTATGATGATGTTACCGATTGAATGGTCTATTTGTGCTCAAGACCATTGCCTTTAATACCTCCTATTATCCATCAAAGTTGCACTGAGATGGACTTCCAGCGAGCCGCCAAAGTTTGAACATCACCTGTTCAAAATTCAGAGTTCAGAAGTTCAGCCGGTCATAAAGACCACCCTGTTACTCTACATTTTCCATAAAAAATTGTAATAAGAGGTGTTTGCATGATGAACTTGTAAAAGGTCTTACCCACATTAAGTCCTAAGCGTGAGTTATACTCTGGAGTGTTTTTTCACTTACTAATTATATTTTGCCGTTTTCAGGCGATTTATAATTTATGAGTTTTTTCACTCAATCCTCTAGAGCTGGAGTATATGCTCATGGTTAGGCTTGAGCATGGATCTAAGCCTAGTGTCTGATGCAGTGTTGATTAAGTCGGCCACGGCAAAAAGTCGGCGAGGGTCCGAAAAAAATCGTTTCGGCAAAAGTCGGCAAAAAATCGAAAAACCACGACAAACATTAAAAAATACAAAATATATTCATTTTTTTCAAAATTTTAAACATATAAAGCAACAACAACATAAGATAAACACATTGGCACATAAATATGGAGAAATCACTGATATATATGTAGTCACTAGTGGATGCCAAATAAAAAGTTATACATCAAAATGACATCACATATATAATTATAAAATGTATCTCATGATTCAACATCATGATGGAGTCTGTAGATGTCTAATATATAATGAGTCAATGACAAATGAAACAAAACTAGCAGTTAGCTAGCTATCTAATATCAACGTCGGCCTCCGCCTCTCGCCCTTTTACGAGAAAATATAAGGGGTTGTTTGTCAGGCCTGCCCCTGACAGTAGAAGGCCCTGCATCTGATAGTGGATGGCCACTGGTGTCTGCAGGAGTAGA
>ML819804.1:34237-45080 GCA_009831015.1 Picea engelmannii | reverse complement strand
TCTTATCGAGAGGCTTTTTATTGCCTTCTCGGGGATCCCCTGGGCGAAGCATCTCTAGGTTTTCATTTTCCTATGGCTTTTATCTTTTACCAGCTGCTTTTACCCCCTTGGCCTTTAGCCCCTTCTTCCCACAAGACAAGATGCACCCTGGAAGGTCATCGTAATGGCCAGACTAGGGGAATGGGATGGATGAGTGGGATATAAGATGGAAAAATGATAAGATGGTGGGAGCGGACGATGGCTCTGCAAACCCCCCTTGGTGGCTAACCAAAACCCATGAATACCAGCTTGCTAAGTTGCCCCATCAATCACCCCAACAATGGTCAAGAGGATTAGTGTAAGATCCAAGCAGACATCCGAAATGAAAGGAACATTATGCATACATGAGAAGGTTATAATGATCAAATATGACACATACCATGATACCTCGGACCAATTACCTCATGGAGCAAGAGTCCTCTTTGATGCAAGCCCAGGCCGGTAGTGATGGAAGCTGGTACCGCTGACAGGACAAAGCTGGCTGAGAAGAAGAAAGATGGGCCCTCCAGGGCCATGCTCAAGTCGCTCCTGCTCTCGGTACTCCATGGCTAGGACCATGTGGGCCTCGAGACATGATCTCCTAGTTATCCCTAGATATCGGGGATAACAGTGCCTATGGTTGGGTGACAATATTGCTATATTGTCTATGGTGAAACGAGCACACCTATTTTTCTAACACTATCCTCGTCATGGTGAACAACACTTCCATGATTCTACTTGCACTCGTATTTTTTAGTGAGCCCGCTTAACGCTTCCTCCCCTTCCTACCTCGAGCGAGCCCGCTTAATGCTTCCTCCCCTTCCTACCTCGAGTGAGCTCGCTCAACGCTTCCTCACCCTCACCCTTCTTATAGTCAGGTGAGTGGCTCCGCTCCTTAGAGGCTTGTATCATTTCGATAACTAGATAATAAAGAGAAGACACAACTCTCTAAAATTCTATCCCACTTAGCTAAGGGGTGTGAAATTATTTGGTTAAGCTATGTGGCTACACTCTAGCTTTCCGAGATTCTTGCAACAACGGTTGACATCAAGGGTTTAAAATGTTAATTTCCTATAACTGAACAACCAAAATATTACACCAATAATTTTATCTAACCAGAATTTAATCAATGTTGATATAAACTCAAAAAATAATGCATAAATATTACAGTTAAGTTATTTAACCATTAAAATGCATAGCGGAATCATAAACAACTCACACATTTGAACACAGATATTTCTAGGCGCTGCCCTTGGAAAAAACATGAAGGAAAACCAGTAAGTGAGAGGATTTTATTAGCTTCAAAGGAAGAAAAAATTACAGCGGCTAATTCAGAAATTTCTTACAACCCAACAAAAGTGGACTGCTTTTTTGGCTGCTTTTTCGGCCCCGCTTTTTCAACAGCTTTCTCGACTGAGCTTTTTTGGCTCAGCTTTTTTGGCTCAGCTTTTTGGCCCTAAAAAACAATCCTGCTTTTTGGCCCCGAAAAATCAATCCTGCTTTTTTGGATGCTTTTTTTCCCTGCTTTTTTCAGCTCAGCGTTTTCAGCCCTAAAAAATCGGTCCTACTTTTTCGGCCTCCAAAAATCGCCTTTCCTCCAGTTGCAAATTCGTCCTCTTCCTCAGCCAAATCGCCCTCTTCCTCTCAGCTCAATGTGTCTCTCACACCCTCACATTCTCTGTGAGTCTGTCACACTGTGTGTGTGACTCTCTCACCTCCTCACACAGTGTGTGACACAAGTGCATCAACAAAGACTCATTTGTTGCTCCAATGCACTTTCTGTGTGCCTCTCACTCTCCTTAGATCTGTTTTTATAACTCCTAATGACTAAAACCTATCTCCAAAGTGATCAACGATCAAGATCTGATCTTAATCTCTTGAGATCAAGGGTGGTGACTTAATCTCTCATTGAGATGACTTAAGTCACTCAACTTTATAAAAGGTCACTTTAGTCATTAAATAAAATCCACTCTAGAGAGTGCCGCTTGGACACCTCTGCATGCTAAGCACCACCAATGCAGAAGTACCTTTCCGAGCTACCCCAAAAGCTAACATTCCCTCTTAGCGAGAAAGGTACTTCTGGAAGAACCTCCTCTTGGATCAATCTTTGACCCCATCAAATTTGTTGTTGTTGTAGCTGCTCCCTCTGAACTGAAAGACCCTCCTGCTACCTTTGCTACACTCTAATCCAATCTACGATCCAAGATCCACTTGGAACCCACTACAGGTTGTCCCAGCACCCTATACATCAAACCCTCCCTAAAGCCAAGCTTCATAGTTGCATCCTGGGTATCTGCTCCCTCTAAACGTATGAGTACCTATCCATCCTCAAACATAAATGCATACCCCATGTCCTCCAAAGTTGATATAGAGAGAAAATAACCTTCAGCTCTAGTACATACATCACCTCATCCACCTCTAGAGACACTCCTAACTCTAGCTAGAATCTGACACATCCAACCCCCTTTACTGCATGCCTAGTGCGTGCCCCACTCTTCACATGGAAGTCTGAGCCCGTCTCTGAAACACTAAGGAACACTGTCCTCATTCTCGTCATATGGCGAGATGACCCACTGTCCATGAACCATGCCCCATTGTCCTCCAACTCAACCAATCTACTGCTGCTAGAAATAGTGGCCACCAGAGAAAATTCATCATCGAATTTCTCTGCAAATGCATCTGTCTCAGTAGATGTTGTGGTTGCTACCTCCAACTCCTTCTTCTTCTTCTTCTTCTTGGGACACTAGCTGGCATAGTGGTCAGTCTTGTGACATGCAAAGCTTCTCACTTTGCTCATGTCCTTCTTTCCATCTCCCCTTCATTTTTTCAAGCAAAACCCTTGCAATCCTTGCAAATCCTTGTGCCAAAGTCTTCAATGCCACTCTTCAGAGTCCCAGCTCTAGTACCAAGTTAAATTTCTTGAAACCTAACAATCAGAAATTTTATGCCAATAATTTAACAACTCAGAATTCATCATCGAATTTCTTTGCAAACACATCCGTCTCAGTAGATGTTGTGGTTGCTACCTCTGACTCCTTCTTGTTGGGACACTAGCTAGCATAGTGGTTAGTCTTGTGACATGAAAGCATCTCACTTTGCTCATGTCCTTCTTTCCATCTCCCCTTCATTTTTCCAAGCAAAACCCTTGCAAATCCTTGTGCCAAAGTCTTCAGTGCCCCTCTTCAGAATCTCAGCTCTAATACCATGTTAATTTCATATAACTCGGCAACCAGAATATTATGCCAATAATTTTATCTAACCAAAATTTAATCAATGTTGATATAAACTCAAAAAATTATGCATAAATATTACAACTGAGTTATTTAACGGTTAACCATTAAAATGCACAATGGAATCATAAACAACACAAACATTTGAACACAAATATTTCTAGGCAATGCCCCTGGAAAAACCCCGAAGGGAAAACCAGTAAGTGAGAGGATTTTATTGGCTTCAAAGGAAGAAAAAATTACAGCAGCTAATTCAGAAATTTCTTACAGCCCAACAAAAGCGGCCTACTTTTTCGACTGCTTTTTCAGCACATCTTTTTCGGCCCTAAAAAATCAGTCCTGCTTTTTCGGCCCCAAAAAATCGGCCCTGCTTTTTTGGCCCTAAAAATTGGTCCTGCTTTTTCAGCCCCGAAAAATCGTCTTTCCTCCAACTGCAAATTCGCCCTCTTCCTCAACCAAATTGCCCTCTTCCTCTCAGCTCAATGTGTCTCTCACACCCTCACACTCTCTGTGAGTCTCTCACACTGTGTTTGTGACTCTCTCACCTCCTCACACAAGTACATGAGCAAAGACTCCTTTGCTCCAATGCACTTTATGTGTGCCTCTCACTCTCCTTAGATCTGCTTTTATAACTCCTAACGACTAAAATCCTATCTCCAAAGTGATCAACAATCAAGATCTGATCTTGAACTCTTGAGATCAATGGCTATGACTTGATCTCTCATTGAGATGACTTAAATCACTTAAGTCACTCAACTTTATAAAAGGTCACTTTAATCATTAAATAAAAGCCACTCTAGAGAGTGTCGCTTGGACACTTCCGCATGCTAGGCACCGCCAATGCAGAAGTACCTGTCTGAGCTACCCCAAAAGCTAACAAAAAAATTAGATGACAATGTTTCATGTAACACAAAACTGATGAAGATGCAATATCAAGATTAAGAGGCCAATCTAACAAAAATTTTAGTTTGTCCAAAGAACTCTAGATCTTCTTCCAAAACAAGCAAAGCCAATAAAAGATAGAACTTTGAGAAGAACTTAGACCATAATCATATGAAATTTATAGACATATCATTGAAATGGGAAACCCATTGCTTATAGAGAATTCATTTTAAATGCACTAACAGCAACTGACATGTGAATGGCTACATTATAAATAGTCTTTGAGCAGTACTTCCAGACAATTCAGTTAAAGATGTTGTATCAAAGCATTGTAGATGAATAAACTTTACAGTTAATTGTTGCATTATTGTGTGTTGCTTTTTGCTTCCTACCCAACTCCTGAATCCTAACCTTTACTAAAACCTGAAAAAACTACCCTGCCAAAATCAATTAATGCCCTTCTAAGACTGGAAGCCATTTCTAATGCAGTGCCTCCAACATCCAAAGAACCCCCTGTAAGCTTGTCATCCAATCATGAAAACAATTTTGGCCAGCAATCCTATTCATTATTAGATCATATATTATCCTGTTCATGGTTACATTGGTGTTTCTTTGTAGATTTACTTGATTGGTATGATCCTACAATGAAACATTATGAGGATCTAGAGACATATTTTCCGTACTAGAAATTGATGGGTGTTCAATCTGAAGATCAGATAAATAACACTTAAGAAGATCAAGAAATGTTTCAAATGATCAAAGGACAATGCATATGGAGGAACCCTTATACCATAACCCATGAAACCCGGGGAGCACCACCCATATCATTGACACAGGAAACCCATTACTTAGAAAGAATTGATTTTAAATGCACAAACAGCAACTGATTTGAGAATGGCTACAACTTAAAATTTAAAGTCTTTGAGCAGTACGGTTTCCAAGCAATTCAGTTAAAGGTGTGTCAAATCCTTGTAGATGGATAGACTTTATAGCTAATTGTTGCATAATATTGTTTATTGCTTCTTGCTTTCTCTCCACAACTGTTCCAATCTTTACTAAAATATTTAACAACTCCTCAGGCAAATCAAGTAACGCCCTTCTAAGACTTCTAACCATTTCAAATGCATTGGCTCCAACATCCAATACTCCAAGCAAGCTTGCAATTCATAATACCCAAAGCCACCCTGATACTTTTTGTTTCTTCTGAGTAATATTTGCACCAGGAACTTGTAATTTTGTCTGTTCCGGATTTGTGTAGATCATAATCTTTGACTAATTTCCCATTTCCAAGGGTGTTTTGGACAAGTCTCTGCATTGTTTCCACCTCATTATGGGTTGTTCTGGGAGTGCACAAGCATGGAATTGAAATGTGTTTATCATTAAGCAAGACTTGATTGTACACGTGTTGAAACATCTGAGCTTCTTTGTGGTCCATTTTAATTTTTCTTTATATTAATAATAATAACGTGAAGAAAATATAAACAATACAAATTTGACAATTAATGTCATTTACAAGTAACTAAATATCAACTCAAACCTGCACAGCAAGGATTTCTTTTGCAAGTTTCCATCCCTAATATTCATACATGAAAGAAATTCCAAATCAGTTTCCTAAAGAAATCTTAGTTGAAAAGCATTGAGCTTCATACCTCTCCATCTGGGGAAAAGCTCAATGCTGAAATTCCTCCAGTGGTACTCATGGCTATGTCTCCTGAAAGCAAACTTTCAAATCCTGGTGGTCCACTTGCATCAAGAATCTTCAGTTTTGTGACACTATAATGAACCAAGAAAACTTATAATGATGCAAAAGAAACAAGAGTTAATCGAAATGTAGAGCAACTAACATAAGGAATAAAAGATATGATATGCCTCCCTTGCTCTTTATTTATAATATATATCCATAACTAGCTCTTACATAGAGAAATAATCAACAACCCTTCCACATGAACAAACATGTAATTCATATGAAACTCACCTCTGTAGATCATAGACTTGAATAGAAAGTGTACGAATATCTCCAACTGCATCACCAACAGCTAACCTTGTATAACTCTGGTTTAAAGCAACCATTGGAAAAGCACGCACCATCTCCCTTAATACTGCCATAGAACTTTGTAGACAAAACTTACGTAGTACTGAATTTCCAGTATCTATAGTCTGTAAGATATAATTGATCACCTGCACTGTACAGGATAAGTATTAATACAAATCAACTAGGATTTTACAAAGCCAACCAAAATGGGACCATGTCAAATGTTCAAAGGCAAAGAAAACCTCATGTCAATATGAAAAACACCACGCTAAAATGAGAAGATTCTAACAAACTGGACTTAGGTTTAATAATTCTGACATGGAGAATGATTACAACAGAGCTATAGATGTATTAAGCTGCAATGACTTAACAAATAGGTCAAGAAAAAGCACTGCTCCAAAAGGATGAATTCATATTTATGTTTCAGTGATTTGTCTGCACAACTTGACCGAGTCACTTGGAATTGGCCCAGTTTGAACTGTTTTTGTCCGATTCAGAGTGACCCGGTCCTCTGACTTTGTTTGAGGCCGAGCATGTCAAGCATACTAAGTTCCTGCTAATTACTCAAAAATATATATATAGATATATAGCCCAATGGGTTAGCTCAACCAGTTGTCACCAATGTTGCTGGCCATTTGGCTAGTTCTGTGCCAACAGGTGCCCAGTTCGAATCCCCCTGGGTTAGGCACACTAGTCTATCCTGATGGGTTTACTAGGGATGCCATCTACAAATGTGTGGAAGCATCCCTTGGGTTTTCCCACAAGGTTTTCGTTGGAAAAATCCTTGGAATATATATATATATATATATATATATATATATAACCCTAACTTAACTACAACACATGAAAACGTTACTATAGGCTCTTTAGGTCATTTTATACTCACCTCTTGCATTTGGAGACTGCAGTGACTAAACCCTACTTGCTATTGGAGACTTGTGCAGACAATTTGGCACCGAATTCAGAGGGGAATCAATTTGTGTATGATGTCAAACTATTGGTGGGTCTACCTGAAGCTGAATACAAGCCATTTTCTTATAGATTGATGAGTGCATTCAAAGATTTTTGTCTCCAATCAAATTGGCGCTGAAGGTAAGCAAAGAAAACTTGAATTTGAGACTCGTATTTTTTATTGTTGAAGGAAAAATCCTACGGCTCCAAGGCTGGAGGACCCTACATGGAACTATTGCACATTTATCGGAACAGGAAAAGTCACATGCAACTTGTGTAAAATACTAATTAATGGGGAGATACACAGGTTCAAATGCCACTAAAGACATATTTTAGGCGATGTTAAAGGCTATTGAAAGGTGCCTAATGATTTTAATAATCAAATGGCAGCAAATATTTGTAGCATCAGCAAAATGAAATCAAATAGGCAAAAGCTTATTGCGGACTTATCACTCGAGGCTGCACTAAAGAAACAATACAAAGATAACCCCAAATGAACAGCAAGGTTGATTGCTAAATGTCACCCACAATCAACCTCTCTCTTCAGAGTTATCTTGTGCCAACTCCAGAGGGTATCCCCAGTCAAATCAAATTCAAAATAATAAAATCAGCAAGCCAAAATAACTCAAATCTGACTTTATCCTTCGCTGATGTGTGCCCAAATGGCCAAAATTCTGCAATAAAATGGATATTTCAGCGAAGGCTATGGATCTGCAAAAATAAATTGCAGATCCAGATCTGCAGCTTTTGTACTGTACAAACGCCAGTGTTTCTCTTTAATAAAAGAAAACAAAGATAAAACTTTGATATAATGATTGGCCCTATCAGTCCAGTGCCTTGTTTATGATGTATGGAGTCAGGAAAAGAGGAAAATCAGCAAGGTGAAAGATTCAAATCCCGCTAATTCAAAAATACACATTAAATTCCAACTTGAAACAGGTAAAAGCAATCAGATGATAGAATTTTCACACATGAAAATATAATTCCACTGTCAAAGCATTTGACCTTGATTATTTTGGAAAAAGATGGCACTGCAATGTTTAATCGACAACAAAAGGGAACCAAATTTACCCTAAAGGAGCCAAGAGGGGTCACAAACACACTTTGAACAACTCGATCAAATTATTATTGGAGAACTCCACCATGCAATACCTGATAGATCCAAAGTCTCAAAACTGGAACTGAACTGGAACAGGAATTCCCAAAACCAAGAACTAGACCAGAACCACCCAAAAAACTGGATTGCAAAAACAGTCACTAAAAATACCTAAAATAATTAAATTTTAATAAATATATTTATATTTATGTACATCAAAGTAACCAAACCATTAGACACCAAATATGCAAAGTATGCTCATGTATACAGGATGTAAGGGTGAATATAGAAAAATGGCACCAAGTTGTGATACACATCTTAAACAAAAAAGTAAATACATAAACATCAAGAAACTAAATGGCCTCTAGAATCCAAAACAAATAATATGCTATAACAAATAACTACATATCATCGATATCATCCCCTATATCAATATCCTCCTCATCCTTTACTTTGATATCATGAGTGCCTCAACAGGATTCTCCATGTACAACACTAGTGCTCACAACATCTCGTGGTGGATGTTGCTCCAAGTCATTCAACTGAGGTCATCATCTACAAATGCTGTTGGCTGACTCTGCACTACCCACAATGAGGAAGAGTTAATCTCCTATAAGACAATGGGATTTGCATTAGGTGCTTTGTTTAAAAACCGGTTGAGCCTCAATCAGAGATTGTATGGCACAAAGATTAAAGTATTCAATTGTTGTTCCAAACAGTTTCTTCTCTTCGTGTGGATGCACTCAAACAAACTCCAGCTGCACTTACACCCAGAATCATTTTATGCAGCTCAAGATTTGAATTGCAAACTATTAAAGTTCAAGACATTTGCTACCAAACATCTTCCACCAATATGCTACAAATTGCAACAAGAGTCAAAGACAAAGTTGGAAAATTCAAGAAATGAGTTCGAAACTTTGACTAGAATAATGAAATATTCTAAAACTTAAAAATTTTGAAATTGCATCCTTGTTTGGTCCTTGATTCTACTCCAAACAGCCAAAGTTCTACCAACGGTACCTAAGTATCCATTGTAGTCTTTTAGCTTTTTGTGTATTTCATCCTAGCCATCTGAATCGGAGACCATGTGCTCTATGCATTCATGCAAACCATATTTCCCTTCCCCCTCTGCTTAAGTATTTACTATAATGGTACCCCGGGATCAGGTAAAAGCCAACTACATGTATGGGGAAATGGAGTTGCTTGTTCCATCTCTCATCAATGATGTTCCAAACAGGGACATGTTAAACCATGGAATGAAGAATATATGAGAGACAAGCGAAAGAATCTGAACGAGAGATTTATCATATCAATTTGTGTATAAGATTACATAAGGTGGTGTGTGTATATATATCTAGCAAGTTTTGTTATTCTCGTTAGGAACTGCTCACCTAATTTCATAATTGTTGATTTTTCATAGGAATAGGTTAAGCATGAAGTTCATTCAATTTTAACAATTAACCATAACCATAAATGCTGCAGCAACCAAGATCACATGAAGAAGCACCATGCACAAGAACACAAAATGTATCCCGGGAAACCCTTCTCAACAAAGGAAGAAAACCCAGCCAAATCCTTTGCTATAATCTTCAAGAAAAAGACCTTTACCACCAAGAATATCCTAGCACACAAGAGGGTGCATAAAACCCTAGAACTCTAGCGCCCAAGAGAGGTGCACACCTTTTACCAAGAAGTGTACTTGTTGAAATTTCCAAACTCACAAGTGTGGTGTGTGTCTACAATGAAAGATTTCTCTTTACTTATATTAGACTTGCCCTATTAACTGAAGTGTCTATTGGAACAATAGGGCAGACCTCACTTAGACATATTATTTATTATAATAATTAATATTAATATTAATATCAATATTAATATTAATTATCTTTTACATTTATTATTGAACACAATAAGGTAGAGCCGACTTGTACCCTTTACATAATAACTAGGGTTACAGGTAGGTTTGACTCTTGAACAATATATAGCAAAGGATCTGATACACCCACTAGTGCTCATCCACTAGGGGCACATCCATAGGGATGCCATGACTCTAATTCACTGCATTACATAGATGAACCAGGTCCTCACACGTTCACTTGTGCTCGTCCACAGGCACGTCCACTCTACAAATCTGCTTTCCCACTGCCACCGACAGGAGAATCATCTGGAGTCTTCTCGTCAACTCTGTTGCTCAAAGGAGGCCATCACATCATCTTCATTTATGTTCACATGATGATGTGCCCAGCACTATTGGGATTTCCCACATTCACCTTGTGCTCAGCCACAGGCACGTCCTAACTCAACAGATTGCTTTGCCACCGGATAATCATCTAGAGTTCTTCTTGCTCACGTCATGGAGGAGGTCATCTCTATGTTCCGGACTTTGTCCTAGGCAGGAACCACGAACCCTTCTTAGGGGCTTTCTCTCAGGTTTGTAAGCTGAGAGAAAGACTCACATAGCTGTTATGTTCCACATCTCACAGGTTTGTAAGTTGGAGGATGTTTCCCATAGCTGCATTCATCAACAATCCCTCTCAGCTAGGGAGGCATTCTTCATCAAGCCAAGTCTCATATAGATGTACTCTGAATTTTGTTTTTGGCTAAAATCATCCATACTCCCTCTTAACTTGGAAAGCG
>ML819803.1:45008-59024 GCA_009831015.1 Picea engelmannii | reverse complement strand
TCTTCTGATGGCTTCTCTTCTGGCTCTATCTGTTCGACCTCTTGCATGAAATATTCACAATATTCTTTATTCCCAAATAGAACCTCCAATCTGGTCCATAATTCATTTGGAGTTAATCTTTGTGATTCTTCATATACTTGATGGAAAATTTTGGGAGAAACAGACATGCCGATACTTCTTATGGCCATATCTTGTCTATTGAGAAAGTCATTTTTCTCATCGATAGAATCAGGCTCTACTTCCATTGCCATGGTTATTTGGTATAATCCTTTGCATCTTAGCAAAATAATTTTTTTTGGCTTCCATTCCAAATAGTTATGAGGCGTGAGAATTATTTTCGGCGAATAATCCATCTTTTTGTTGTCTTCAATCTTTTGTACCTGCAAAAAATGATTTGGTGTAGCTTTTTCTTAGCAGTCCATCGGCTCTGATACCATGTAAATGTGTTGAACCTGCACATAATAGATCTAGCTATAAAATATCACACACATTTGCAAAGAGAAATTGAGAAAGAAGAAGCAAGATAGAAAGAATGGAAGAATTCTCATTAACCGTATTCCACACTCAAAAGAGTGAATAATTTACAATAGATATAGGATACATGAGTAACTAATGAGCCATAGTGGTGATCTAGAGTGATCTGGACACACACCAACAGTTACAAGAGTAAATTTCCACCTAGTCTAGTCTCTCAGACAGTTACGGGAGTGAAATGCCACCTAGTTGAATTAACTAGTCAACTAGTCTTCAATTAACTGACTGAACAAAGAGTAGTGAGTTGGTGATGATCTCAATGTTGCATGGTGACAAAACCAATGCAACATTTAAACTCAACTCAACTAGTCAAACTAAAGTTTCAACTGAAAGAGAATATTCTCCAGGTGGAATATTCTCCAGGTGGAATATTCTCCCCTAAAATATAGGAGACTGGATAACGACTAATTATGACTAATAAACAAGGAATAACCTTAGGAAAAATAAATCCTAGGTGTGTGTGAAGTAACTCCAATAGATGTCCTCTTGCACCAATGTGTCCTCCACATCCTGCATTCTAGATGGAGCACACTTTCTATTTTCAAGGTAATTATGGCACATATTTTGCACATCTTTCACACAATAAGGATGTTTGTTGTTAATCAATGAGGTTTACCTTTCACACAATCCCCCCAAGTATTTTTCACACAAATGGCAGTTATCATTAATGAATGGCATACACAAAATGTATTATGAGGCAAGTTCAAACATATGGGATTGATTGTTAATTTAATTTTATTAATGATTACCTGGGTGCCTATTGGATGAAAAAGTATAACTTATACGTGTAATCCTCACATATACTTAAGCACATTAAAAGTGAAAGAGATGGTAATCCAAAAAACGATGGAGCCATTTTGTGGTGATATAGTGAACACTCTATCCCATGAATGATGCAGGAGCATCTCTCCACGTCAGTCAGCTAGCCACGTCAAGCGCTCGCATTCAAAGCTGAAGAGAGGCGGTGTCCTCGTTTTGATTTAAAATTGAATGTAATTAAATGTTTAAGCTGTTGAGTTGTGAAGCCGTGCCTTTGTGCAAGCATTAGAGTAGGTAAGCCTTTAATGTTTGTAATGCTGAGATCTAGATCTGATTTGTGGACTAGACAACTATTCAATGTAATTGAATAGGGTAGGTGGATTCGAAGGAAAGAGCTCTAAGAGCCTCCTCATGTAAAAAGATCTGGCGTATCTCATTTGATAGAAGTGAGTAGGAGGAAGAGAAGAGGTACTTAGCAGGAGGTTTCTTGAGTAGAGGACAACCAGGAGGGCGTCAAATTCTCCATCTAAGGGAGAAAGAAGAGAAGAACAGAGTTTCCTTGGAGGTCGAAGCCACAGGAAAGATCAGGGGGATAGCACCTTTTGAGTGCACGTGAATACTCTGTGAAGGAGCATGAGTTGAAGAATCCTTCAAGGATTCAAAAGAAGGATAAGCTCAGGAGGAGTTAAATATTTTATGCGTGTGGCGGACTCAAAGCTGAAGAGTTCGTAGAGGAAACCAGGCAAAGGTCGAGGCCTTTGGGATACTTGGAATTCTTCCAAGCATCGGAGGAAAGCGCCAAAGCTCGGGAGTAGCAATATTGCTAGTCGGATCAATCGATAGAAACCTGGACTGTTGAAGATTTCACGTCCAGGAAGCACCCGAGTGGGCGCACAAGAAGAAACGATCTACACCGTCAGATTTGATCAAAATACCCGTCAGCCATTGGATCAGCAGGGAGTTGCGCGTGGTTTAACCCTAGCACAGAGAAGTGGGTATAAAAGCCTCGAAAGGATTTACTTATCGGGATATTGGCACTTGGGATATCAGAGTTCTTGAGGTCGAGAAGTCAGGAAATCGGTAGCGAAAGTCCCAAATTAGCGAGGTTTGATCTGAGTCGTCCGTTGTGGGAGGATGCATGTCATGTGATCATCCATTTCGGATATCCAGACACTGGAATCACATAGAGGCGAAAAGTTCCGATTGTGGACCTAGCTGACGTCACATTGGGGAATTGGGATTCGGAAGATCGGAGATCCCGTGGACCAGAAGTCCATGCATTTTGGTATTGCGAACTCTGAAATGCCGATGAGTTGAAGCGTTGAATAGTCAAACTCGCGATTATATCGGAGTTTCGGCATATCGGGAGTCGGGAGTCAGTAAATCAAGTTGCTTGACATCGCGAGTGCCAAATTCGCGATAGAGAAAACCCTGATAGGAAAAGGTCAGCGTTGACTGGTTGTTGGGGTTCAGGAGTTCGAGAGTCCAGCGCTCAACCACTGACCTCGCGAAGCCGCGAAGTTCGATCCCCCGAGTGTGAAGAGGGGATCCCACGAGGATTTGCTGTGGGTCCAGATTTACCGATAGGGAAATAGAAGAACCGTTTGGAGTTCTTCGGGCCGAAAGGAAGGAAAGATCCTGTGTTGACGTGGACCTTCCGACCTGCGGGTTGGGAGAGGAAGGGCATCGATGTCAAGTTTGGTATCAGAGCGTGATTCTTGCTTGTATATTTCAGGCGAGGGAGGCATAAGAGGAAAAGAGCACTCTGATACACACAAGTTTGGTATCAGAGCTAGAACTCTGTTTGTATATTTCAAGCAGAGGGAGAAGGAGAAAGACAGAGTGTTGGAGACTCTGTGACGATTGTTTGCAGGTAGGCAGCAATCAAGAAGACAGTCGGGGACTGTAGGATGAAGCTGGAAACACTCGGAGTGCAGAGTGACAACAACAGGTTTGCTAGGAGAGCAGACAGAGACAGAGCCATGGATACTGAAGGCCGTAGGTATGCTAAAAGGAAAAACCCAGAGCTGATGAGCGCAGCAAAAAGGGGGAAAGAACTTGTCGACATCAGGGAAAGAATGGAAGAGCTTGAACTGTGGATGCAGCAGAATACCAAGTCAATATGGGTATATGAATGTCCCATGAAGAAGTCGAAGATAAGATGGTCAGTCAAGGAGTTGATGGTCATAAGACAGTGAAGGCTGTTAAAAGGATGGTTGAGGCATGCTGAAAACCTCAACGGACCTGAGGAGATGATTCGGGTATGTGAACCGGATATTGGGAGAGATCTCGGTGAGGAGAATAAAATGGGATCAACTGAAGATCTCAAGGACTGCCAGGAGAGCAGAGAAGAAATTCCTGATTGCCAGGTGGGCAAAGAGTTGAGATCAGCTGAAGATCTCATGGACTGTCAGGAGAACAGCCAAGGAGTTTCACATTGCCAGCTGGGCAATGATATGAGGTCGTTGCGGGATCTCAAAGACTTCCATGGGGGTAGTATAAGCATCCCATATTTCTAGGAGGGCAGGGATGAGCAGATGAGACTACCTGAGAGTCTCATAAACTCAGAGGTGAGTTCAGATCAGCAGGTGCAACTGACAGAAGAAGAAGATTCATGTGGTTTTCTAAGCCATGTGAATGAAGATGATGACAAGTTAAAAACTTTCACCATCCGAGAGGCTGATCTGAGGAGCCTTATAATGATTGGGGGAATCGAGGTATTCCTACCACTTGCCCAAGAGAAGGCAAAAATCTATGTTGCAGATGAAACAACAACAGGAGGACAGCTAGCTGAGATTGTCGCAGAAGGATTGGAGCAGATATTTGAAGCTGCCCAAGCAGGAGAGGAAAATGAGCATTCTGAGGAATGGCTCAACATATTTAGCCAGAAAGTTGAGGAAGATGTAGCATCGAAGCTGACAGAAGAAGAAGCAGAAGAGGATGATGAGCATTCTGAGGAATGGCTCAATATTTTCAGCCAGGAGACTGAAAAGACTGCAACATGGGAGTTTGCAGAAGAAGCAGAAGAAGCAGACAACATTATTTTGGCTGATCTATATGAACAAATCGAAGCCCTGGAGAGAAGGGTGAAAGTGCAGGGCATGCACATCCAACGGGTGAAGTTGGAAGCTGATGAAGAAAGCATGGGAGACCATAGTGATCAACCCATGTGCCAAAAACTTTTGCAGTTGAGGAGACTGCATGAACAGGGCCAACCATTGGAGCAGCTAGACGAAGTGATCCAGGAGATCAACGAGCTGATGATCCGGTCAGCAGAAACTGTCAGCAGGGAGAAGCTGAACAGAAGGACAGAGACAACGCTGACGAGGAAGCAACAACCACAACAGCTGAGAGATGGAGTGGATGGAAAAATCCAGAGAATGATTTGGGATCCAAGAGGATTTCAACAACTGAGATGGGAAGCTCATGAGCAGGAGCTCATGATTTTTGTAGCTGAGGAGTATGATGCAGGAGCATCTCTCCACGTCAGTCAGCCAACCAGCCAGCCACGTCAAGCGCTTGCATTCAAAGCTGAAGAGAGGCGGTCTCCTTGTTTTGATTTAAAATTGAATGTAATTAAATGTTTAAGTTGTTGAGCTGTGAAGTCGTGCCTTTGTGCAGGCATTAGAGTAGGTAAGCCTTTAATGTTTGTAAGGATGAGATCTAGATCCGATTTGTGGACTAGAAAACTATTCAATGTAATTGAATAGGGTAGGTGGATTCAGAGGAAAGAGCTCTAAGAGCCTCCTCATGTAAACAGATCTGGCATATCTCATTTGATAGAAGTGAGTAGGAGGAAGAGAAGAGAATCTGTTAGAGAGAGAGAAGAAAAGAAGGAGCCGAGACCTTGTTACAGGCCGTTCTCAGGAACACCTTGTAAATATAGGCGTTTTCCATATTTAATACAAATATCAGTTTTTCCTGCATGATTATGTGTTAAATGAATGTTTGTGAGTGTTCTTCATATGATAATGTATGATGTAGGTTTGCATTTGCAGGAGTGTGTCTGATTTCAGGTGAAGGTCTTTGAGGTTTCAGGTCAGGAGGACATGACAGAGTACTATGGTCTCTGAACACCAGTGCACTAAAGCACTTTTGAATTCTGCGGGTTCAGACAAAGATGTGCTGCAACACAGGGACTGAAATCAACAACTCGGAGGAAGACCTCAAGGTTGATAAATACCTTGGAGGCAAGGCTGTGGAGGGATACACAATTGCGGGTCGAAACTCTGAGGAGTTTTGTGAAGCTCTGCCAGTTGGGCATTGAGCCAGTGCAAGGAGTGCACAAAGGAAGACTTTTCCTGAGAATTTCACTGAGGAAACAAAATCACTAAGGATTCTGGGAGCTCTGCTAGAGAGGCATTGAGCAGTTGCATAGAATGCACAGAAAGAGGACATAACTGTCAGACGTTCTGTGAGAGATACTCTGCTAGGAGGGCATTGAGTATATACATCGGGTTACTGAATACCCGGGAGGTACTTAGCAGAAGGTTGCTTGAGTAGAGGACAGCCAGGAGGGCGTCAAATTCTCTATCTAAGGGAGAAAGAAGAGAAGAACTGAGTTTCCTTGGAGGTTGAAGCCACAGGAAAGTTCAGGGGGATAGCACCTTTTGAGTGCACGTGAATACTCTGTGAAGGAGCATGAGTTGAAGAATCCTTCAAGGATTCAAAAGAAGGATAAGCTCAGGAGGAGTTAACGCTTTTATGCGTGTGGCAAACTCAAAGCTGAAGAGTTTGTAGAGGAAACCAGGCAAAGGTCGAGGCCTTTGGGATACTTGGAATTCTTCCAAGCATTGGAGGAAAGCGCCAAAGCTCGGGAGTAACAATATCGATCGTCGGATTAGCCGATAGAAACTTGGACCGTTGAAGATTTTACGTCCAGGAAGCACCAGAGCGAGCGCACAAGAAGAAATTATCTGCACCGTCAGATCTGATCAAAATACCCGTTAGCCATTGGATCGACAGGGAGTTGCGTGTGGTTTAACCCTTAGCGCAGAGAAGTGGGTATAAAAGCCCCGAAAGGATTTACTTATTGGGATATCGACACTCGGGATATCGGAGTTCTCGAGGTTGAGAAGTTGGGCAATCGGTAGCGAAAGTCCCAAATTAGAAAGGTTTGATCTGAGTCGTACATTGTGGGAGGACGCGTGTCATGTGATCATCCATTTTGGAGATCCAGACACTGGAATCACGCAGAGGCAAAAAGTTTCGATTGTGGACCTAGCTGACGTCACATCGGGGAATTGGGATTTGGAAGATCGGAGATCCTGTGGACTAGAAGTCAATGCATTTCAGTATTGCGAACTCTGAAATGCTGATGAGATGAAGCGTTGAATAGTCAAACTCGCGATTATATCGGAGTTTCGGCATATCGGGAGTCGGGAGTCAGTAAATCAAGTTGCTTGACATCGCGAGTGTCGAATTTGCGATAGAGAAAACCCCGATAGGAAAAGGTTAGTGTTGACTGGTTGTCGGGGTTCGGGAGTTCGAGAGTCCAGCGATCGACCACTGACCTCGCGAAGCCGCGAAGTCCGATCCCCCGAGTGTGAAGAGGGGATCCCACGAGGATTTGTTGTGGGTGCATATTTCCCGATAGGGAAATAGAAGGACCGGTTAGTGTTCTTCGGGCCGTGGAAGAAGAGAGGATCCTGTGTGCACGCCAACCTTTTGACCTGCGGGTTGCGAGGTAGCTGGCATCGCCATCAATGAACATGGGGAGTTCCATTGGTATGTAGCCTACAAGTGGTATTATTCTCTCTCCCAAGAAGATAAGATTATGAACAAAGTGTGGACATCTGGGATATCCAAATCCATGCGCATTCCCTAAGCATTTGATTTAGAGAGATAATATCATGATGTGCTAGTAGGTTTGATTCCAAGCACGGATTGGTCGAGATAAAGCAAAGTGGAAATATGCATGTCCCCTTAAATATGAATATTTTTAGAAATAAGTTACAACTTCTAGTACTGGAAAGAGTCCTTAGGCTCTCTAAAGAAAATTCTTTCTTGGATTCTCATGTCGTTGGGATGAATTTTCTCAAGGATTTTGTGGTTCAACCCTTTGTTGGGATGACTAATCCCAACTATATTGACATGTTCATGTTACGTGAGCCATATAAGGAGTTCACATGGCTCTTTGTGCACTTGGTGGGTCATGACTTGATTGCCTATGTCCCTAGGGATGTCTTATTTATTATTCAATTGTTTGTATTAGTGGAGGTGGTTTTTTACTGGGCTCGAATGATCTCTAATGAGATTGGCCACCATATTTTAAATTTCATTTAGACCAAGAGGTTCTTCATGACCTCTTATATTATTTTCACTCTAGTTTACTACAACACATTTGAAGGTATGTCCCCAAGGGTAATGTCAATTTCAATGAGGACCCATCTCAGTTTTGGTATCCCATGTTATGGAGACATAAGACACATTTTCATTTTAATCATTTCAAGATTCCTTTGTTAGGGAATTTAGATGCATTCTTACAGGGATGGAGCCAAATGGGCTCAAAGAAGAAGCTATAAAATTTCTTATCAGAAAAGGAGTATATATATTAGAGGAAAAATTCACATACATAAGAACTTTTGGTTTTGAAGGGAAACCCTCCCTCCTTCCCCATTTGGTATGTGACAAATTTTTTGTTTTTTAGTTGTGTAGACAGTACAAAGTGTGGTCTACTTTCTTCTATAAAAATAGAAAATGTTAGTTCATTCCCATTCCTTTTAATATTGTTGGTATTTTAGTAAAACATTCATCTAACTTGGCTGAGATGGCTAGATACTTTGATTCTTTCCATACGAAGGGTATTGAAGTATGTAAAGGTTTTGATCCAAAATGATTTTTCACAACTCATGTGGTTTCAATTGGTTACAATTATGTTTTTACTAAAGAAAAGGAAATCATAGAGGGATAAAATGATAACGAATACCCACACATGGGTACAAGGGTGGTTGCTACGATTCATAAAATTGTTCCTAAAAAGAAGAACCAAGTCACCCATGATGATATAAACACATGAGAAATTTAAAATATCCATACAAAGAGAGGACCTCTCGAAGAGCAATTTGACCAACCTTAGCATAGATAGAGAGGTACATCCATGACTAGTGTTGATGGTGTTTTTATCCATCATTCCCACAAGAGATCCACTTCTAGTCATAAAAATCGTGAAATTGTTGCAGAAGGAAGAGATAATAATTAAGGATGTGTGGGTGATGGATATAAAGGAGACCCTCCATAACATCAGTTGGAGATATCACATATGATCACACATGTTCCCAAGATGAAAATGAACATAGGTGAAAGGAACACTCAAGACCTTTGGGATTTGAGAGTGAATATAACATACATGGAAGTTGATAATGTTGATGAAGTGATATCCTGGATAGAAATACAAATGGTTGAAAGTAAAATTATTGCGCAAGATTTAGTCCATGATGGGATAACATTTTTTTAGGAAGAGTCTATGACATTGCACCATGATAAGTAAGATAAAGAGTCTAGGAAGTTGTAGATTGGGAGAGTCAATTTGAAGGACAATAAGGTCACCTGGAAATGGAGTTCTAAGATCGATATTAAAGGTGTGATACCTTCGGGGGTTATTAGATTTCATCAATCCATGGGTAACGTGTTGGTTCACTTGATAATTGAACAAGATATAGAAAAAGCTAAGTTAAAGAAAATAATAAGTGATCTTGAAGATACTATAAGTCCTAGTTCATTGTTTCCAAAACCTTTGTCCATGATGACCCTATACGAATTCCCTAAAGAAGAATCCATATCGAATTCCAAGGTCAAGAAAGATGATAAATTATTGATGGGCATCAAAAAGCATGTCACCAAAATCATAAAAAAAAGAAATAGAATAATTTTGGAAGCTTGGGAGATTTCTAAGCAAGATTCAAGTGTCATGATAGGCATGATTTTTTCCCTTAGGGAATATCTATAAAAATATTTACAAAATGATGAGAATTTTTACGAGAACATGGTGAGTAATTTTGTGTCAAGAGTATTGAATATAGATGAGATTACGAGGTAGAAGAAAATATTCCCTTCCAAGAACGTATTAAAGAAAATATATGTTGGTTGGCTCGGGAGGATAGATCTCCACTAACAATTGATAACCACATGCGACATTCTAGAAGGAAACAAGAGTACATTGTTTCTAAAAAAGGGACCGTTGATATACTGAAGGAAATCGAGGGATCGTTTCTAATAAAGGAATCAATACTATTAACCGAAGACCAAATGGAAGCAGAGATAACCACACTCATATTTGCATGGGGAATCGAGTTTGACAACCTCACAAATTTCCCAAAGGATGAAATTAGATGTTGGCTATTTATTTTTGTAAATGAGAGTGAATATCAAATGACCATCACACAAAAAACGTGTTCTGAGTTGAAAGGAATTGAGGATGAATTATTCACACTTAATGTAAAACAAGACATATATGTATCATTGTTATGGGAATATATTGAATAATGTCTCAAGGGTGCACTAGAAGAAATAACTATCCCATCGTGATCTTCAAGATTCAACAAACAATTACGTCAATTAGAGTTTCTATGCAAGTTGATTTTTTAATTAAACTCAGCAAATGAGAAGATACCTTCCATCCACCATTGAATGCTTCCATTTTTGTAAGTATAGGTTTTTGAAGCATTTCCCTTGGTTTTTCTTCTTTCTTAGTCTATAGTCATCCAACCTTGTCATCCAATATTTGTGTGTGGGGGCGATTCTTGATTGTCTCCTTTTTGTATTCTAGGTTTCCTCTGCTTATTATATGGTCCACATGAGCCCCATCCTAGTTTGAAAGGATGAATTCATTTCAATCTCGTTTAAGTATCATGAATATTATGTAGTGTTGATTTGTGCACATTATATTTGATCTTGGATAGTGAATTTGTATTTATTATTTTATCAAAACCCCATAGAGAGATATTTTGGAGCTAATGAATTTTGTGATTTTTAACTTTTATTATAACATGAAACCTTGATTATGTGTCTCCTTTACACCTTTATGATATGAATGGTATAAATCATTTAAATTTCTCTATAAATGACCATTTATGATGTTCAATGTCCCGTGTGTCTTGCTTCAAATGATTACCTTCTACTTGTTATAGTATAGGAAATAGTTATGGTGGGATGGATAAACTCTCTTATTTTTATATTTTTAAATTAATCATTTATCTCTATTCATCCTTTTGCTTGGTCCACTCTTGGGAATTAATAAATTCAAAATCTGTTATCTAGAACCATAATATAAGTTTTCACCTGATTGATAAAAAGAGGAGCACCACCTCTATAAAAATGTAGAGGGCATCTCCATTTCCATGATAATATCCTATGACGTTGAAACTTATCCTTAAAATAGATTTAGATATCAACAAGGAAGTAATTCATTATTGGACTGAGGATGGGACGGAAAAGGAGATAAAATCATCCTTGGTCATGTATTCAAGTTGGCATGCATGTGATTGGCTAGAAACAGTAAGTGATTCAATTTTTGAAGGGCACATGTTGGTCATTTTTGGAGGGAAGTGAATGGATGGGGTCATTCTGGACTCATGTGGATGGTTGGAACCTACGTGAATGGTTGGAAAGATCCATGAAGGGGCATGCAGGGTAGAAGAGAGATGTGCAGAGGATGTGTTGAGCAAAGGAAAATAAATTTGAAATGAGAAAGAAGTGGATTATGAGGAAGAGGAATAGAACAAGAGTGAAAATCCTAGTTTGGAAAGAATCCAAGAAGGTGGCTATGTTATGTAATGGAGTATCCATGATATGGGATGGAAAATCCAAGAAAGGAAGCCATGAAAAAATTTACAAGGTTTAAGAACCAAGAGAAAATTTCATTGGAGTGATGGACAATAGTTGGACCCTCTATGCACACATTGAAGATCATTGGAGGGAGAGAATTCTAAGGTAGTGATGAGCAGATAAGGAATTTCACCTTGTGTTGTGGGGGGGAAAGAATTGTGGGTACATAAATGGCTATGTTGTTCCAAGTAAGACTTAGTGATAGGACCTTGGGTTAGTAATATTTTGTCCTGAGATAGAGTGACAACCTTGTAAATATCCTACTTTACGCTTTTGGTATCATATCCTAGCTCTGGGGTGGCCTATTGTAGAAAGAATAAGTGCAACTGTAGTGTACCCAACCACCCACAAGCTGACCACACTACTTCAAAACTCACTTTTGAACTGATTTCAAATTCTGATAAATTTTTAAATTAATAAAGAGGCATGAAATATTCACATGCAGAGATCAAGATTCATGCTACAACATAAAAAGGAATGAATATGATTCCATACACATCAATAAATAACAAGCATGCATATTATAAACATGAATATCAGAGATTATAATTAATACAAAAAAGAAATAAATATACAGGTAAATGAAACCATTATAGAGAGAACTTATCTTTAATGAAAAGAATCACCAACTGGTTGCAGACCAAGGATGTTCCACCCAATTGTAGACATTGTTGTTCCAAGTCTCAACATCAATGGCACCCCTAATAAAGGGATATGGGTCCACACGGATGATTCTAGGGTGACACTAAGCTTCCCAAACTAGTCAACACTCAAACTCTCACAGGCTTCTCAAAACACACAACAATCCAAAGTACATAAGCTCTCTTTTATCCAGCATGCACAACCCAAGAGAATGGACCCCCTTCTCTTCCATGTAGTCCCTCAGGATGTCCACCTCCTTCCAGTGATCCAATGCATATGGTCAATAATATCCATGCTAGGACTCTTAGGATTTGAATCTATGAGCAAAAATTAACACATGCTAATGCATCTCAGACATGTAGGAATTAATTCATGGTTGGAATACCCCAGCAGTTATTACACCCATTAAAACAATGGCTTGTCTCCAACAATTCGTTTTTCTTTCCCAATCCAATATCAAAATGAATGAGGAATGAGGAGTGGGTGAAAATAGTGAATGGAGAGAGAGAACAAAATGAAAGGTGAGAACCCCTGTTATAGGAAAATCCTCCTGCGGACAGGTGAACTTCCTCTTGGATATAGACCCCTATAACTAATATAGAAAGGTGCTAACTTTGATCACTGACATCCATTTAAACCTAGATAATATAATCTATAGAAAATAGCAAGAAGATGTACCTTTTTACGATGTTTGTCCTCGCCCAGTCCAAGTTGAGCTCTGATCCCCAAGCTCTTCAACAAGTCCTGCAATCCAATCAAAGACAAAGTATGCTTCCTATTCTACCATGATTAGTTTGAAACTAGATATATCCGTTAAAGACATGTTCATGTAGGTATACACAATATTGAAGGAAACAGGCCAGGCACATCTATTAATGAGAACTCAAAAGAGATACTTACAAACCATTGATGAAGTCGCAACAACCACTTCCAGCTCTCCTTGTCCAACCCTTTGCTCAAATGATCCACAAAAAAATGACTATGCTTTACTGATTATCTCCCTTATGAGATCATAAGTTTGATGCCTTCAATGTATCTCTCTTTTCACCATGAGGAGGCCTCCTTATATAATATTTGAGAGGCCTAACCACCTTACATATCCTTGGCATAGGTTGATGATCTTTCTCCATCAGTTGTGTATCCTCCCTAAGATCCAGTCTTGATCTCAGATTCAAATCAAACTGATTTCAGATATAAGGGGGATCTTCCCCTGATTTCCTCAACAACACAATGCTCCCCTAGAATGGTGCACAGAGCATTGTAACACTCCCCTAAAGGAGGGAAAGGAGCCCTAGCACTCCCTACTAGTGGGTAGGGGAGCACTTCCCTTCAAAAGTGATTTTTAAGTGGTCTTTCTCAAGGCAAAATCTTTGTACTCTTCATCAAATGAAATCTCCTTATTTTAACCAGTCTCTAAGGATGTCATCAACCATTCCTGTGATGTCATTTGAAACACGACATAGGCAAGATAGTAATTCTGGATAACTGCCTGGGTCGACTTCTCATTCTGGGTATCTGTCTGTTCAGTATATATTATTATTTCCGGCTGAATTCTTCTCTTGGAGGCTAATAACCTAATATAAATTATCTTCTTGAGCCGACAAGTCTTCTAGGGTTATTAGCCAACTCATTAGGGTTTCTTCTTGCTTCTCGGAGTATTCTATCCTCATCAAGTTTACACATGGAGGTAAATACCTCCCACAACTACCATAATATCAACACAAACTCTCTCCAATCCCATGAAAACCTATGCAACATCTGTCTTTATTTAAGGAATACATCACTAAAACAACCTATACTTGAACTCAATGGGAACCAACTTTGGCTCTAGCAAAGCTGTCTTTTGAATCAAACTCTGAATACCAACAAAATAGAATATGTTTGCCCTTAACCCTTGAGATTTGCAAGTGAGCAAATCCAAGGGTTAAAACTGGCGATTCAAGGGGACGAGATCCCCGTACGGGATATCGAGAACCTAAGAATCCTCATGTTTGTATCCATGAATAATACCCTGTGAGAAAATATATATATACCATTGTGCCTATATATAGAAGACATTGGTCTGCAAAAATGATCTACGATCCAAAGTGGCAATCTAGTGTGTAATGGAGTCAATATATATATATATATATATATTCCCCCCTGGTTAATCGGATGAAAGAATGGGGGTCTCATCCATATCTGCTACCTGCCACCACCTACCCTATATACCCCTCCCAGTGGAAAAGATGAGCCAAAGTCGACACGTGGGAGAGG
>ML819803.1:29638-44934 GCA_009831015.1 Picea engelmannii | reverse complement strand
CTGGTTAATCGACTGAAAGAATGGGGGTCTCATCCATATCTTCTACCTGCCACCACCTACCCTATATACCCCTCCCAATGAAAAAGATGAGCCAAAGTCGACACGTGGAAGAGGGTTGCCTAGTTAGATGTCAATAATGTAAACACCTGCTAGGCTCGAAGGAAACCACCAATAAGGATAATGGGCCCTAAGGTATGAGCACAACCTATCAATGTGAAAAATGTATCGATTCTGAACACTGGCAAAGATCATTCGATCAAGGCCCAATGATGATGAACCTTGTTGAATGCGGAATGATCGCCAATGAGGCTAATAACCATCAAGGTGCTCCACTTCTTGGATCACTCCCTAGATGAGGCGTCATAGTTGATAGGGATATCCACACTCTGAAACAGAGTAATCAAGGAATCGTACATATATTTTTTGACTTCTTATCCCCGATGTGAGGGATTAAATGGCCCTTTACATAATCAATGTTGATTCCCTTAGCTTTGGTCACCTTTTCGTTGTGTTCAACCAACTGCATGGGATCGATAGATACTGTGACCTTCCCCTCAACAAAACACAAAAGATCAAGCTCCTCCAACAACATCCGAAGTCTGCACTTCCAAGGAGTGAATTTTGCAACACCTTCTAATTGATCACTCTCTCACGGTAATGAGGGTAATATAAAGGTCATTGATAAAAGGTAAATAATAAGCTCAGGTAAGGGCTGGTAAAGATTAGCACGGCTCAGGTAAGGTTTTGGTAAATATTTATTTAGATCAAAGGGGTTGGGGTTGGGTTTGACGACCTATCGAGAGGAAAGGCAATGATGAAATCCTTTCTCCCATCCCCCAGATGAGGTGTCAGAGTCGATAGGGGATGAATCATCGAGAGGAAAGGCGATGATGAAATCTGTTGTCTCAGCATGAAGTAGTAATCAACAAAAGGTATCATGAAAGTATGGCATCATATCCCTACTATTGGATGAGGGGGAAGAATCAGTCATAGCAAATGAATAAACGCAATGAAGAGACGACCATAAGATGACTCAAGACTCTCCTATGTCTCTTTCGCTCTACCCCTCCTAATGGACTCAATGATTTGGAATGCCAACAAAATTGACCCTCATCTAGGATCACTCTAGATGTAAGATGAAAGAAAGACCAGGAAAACATATGATAAGACACTCAGAGTTTTGACCCAAAACCAAAAGGTGGAAAACGATTATTATGACATAAAGACTAGTCCCATGTGAAGTGTTGATTATGCAAGGAAACAAGACCAAATGTTGATGTAACATGGAAAAAATCAACAACTCTCAAATTAGCATTGAAAGGAAAATAACAAGAAGGAAAAAAATCTACAAAATGAAAGACTCAACTTGTTTTCTTAAAGCATTAAAAACAACGAAACTAAAATTTGAAAATGAAAAAACAAGTGGAGAATATCACCTAAAACCCAAAAATGCCTCAATTTTTTTTTCCTTTTCTTCTTATTTTTTGAGAACTTGATTAATCATTGGAAGTAGTATTTCAAACGCTTCCCATTGACGGGTAACCCATCATGATCTCCATCCAAGTTGGCCAATTGAAAAGTGTTTGGTCCCACCGCCACACCAATGCGATATGGGCCCAACCATAAGGTATCAAATTTACCATGGTCACTTGGTTTTTAATTTCGTGTCCCACAATAATACTATGTCACCAACTTGGAAGGCCTTTCCCTTTGCTTTGCGGTCAAACACTCTCTTTACTTGAGTATGATATTCTATAAACCGGGTGAATACCACCTCTTTTTCCTCTTCAAGTTGCACCAACGTATTAATATGGGGTTGCAAAACCTCTTGGTTGGTAGCAAACTATCCCAACAAATTATATACTGGTAGTCTCAAGTTCACAGGTAAAACCACATCTAAGCCATAAATTAACTCAAATGGGATCTTCCCAGTGGCACACATTTTTTATAATCTGGTCAGCCCATAGTGCATACTTAAGACAACTATCCCATGCTTGTTTGTTGTTGCTAACTGTCTTTCTAATAATCTTGATGAGATTCTTGTTGTTGGATTCTGCAAATCCATTCCCATGTGGATAATGGTTAGTTGAATGAGCCAATGTTATACTATATTGGGAACAAAAAGAGACCAGCTCAACATATATGAAACCACTGGAGTTGTCCGTTGTAATATTTCTTGGGACTCCAAACTAGGTAATGATATTGTCTTCCAAGAATTTGACAATATTTGCAGTAGAAAAACTCGAGTGGAACTGCTTCCACCCATATGGTAAAGTAATCTGTGGCCACTAAAATCCAACTGCGACCACTATTGGAACTCTGTGAAATTTGTCCAATAAAATCTATCCCCCACTGCTGGAAGAGACTTTGCAACTACCTCTACCACATGTTGACCTACACAAGGCGTTTTAGTCCCAACAAACACATCCGATCTATCAAATAATATTTCCAAAGGGACTAAACCTTTGGGGAACCTGTTACTTTTCAATTGGATCAATGGAGCCTCCTCTCCATCCTGTACCTCATCTACTACATGGCCAAAAAACTCATCAATGCAATTTAGAAAATTACAAATCTATCTATCATCCTCAAAAAATTTCCATGAACATATATTATCAGGAATGAAGGGTCGAAATGATACCTCAACCATGTACTTGATGTAGGGATTAGGTGTGCATGGATGAAAAAGTGTGGTCGCAGATGCCATAGAGTCTACTAGCTTGTTGAACATGTGAGGCAAAACATTGATATTGAATTGTTGAAACATTCCATTTTACCCCAAACTGCATCCCTATATATCATCAAACAATGATTTCTTTCTTCGCAATGCATCTTTACCTTGTTTACCACATTCTCTGAATTCCCCTCTGCTTTCAACTGTTTGATTCCCATTTTTCATTCTCATTGAAGTCCTAGCAATAAGGCTTCATACTCTACCATGTTGTTAGTGCAATCAAATTCTAGACGAAATGTGAACGAGAAAACAATCCCTAATGAGGTTGTGAGAACAACCCCTATTCCTGATCTGAATCTAGATCGAGAACCATCAAACTGCATGGTCCATAATCCATCATTAATGCTCGACGATGATAATATAATTGGTTCCTCCTGGTCATCTATTATTACGTAAGCTCCCAATGTAGGTTCATCTACCTTAGTGTACAATGGTTCATTATCCAATTGTCGCGGATCCTCTACGTGGTGCAACATCTTTTGTTCCTGAAATAGTCTTACTTTATGTGTGGGAGTGATTGACATATCCGCATAGAACCAATCCATTTGGATGTTGCCTCCAACATCCACTACCCACTTCCTTGATAGAAGCATGCCCCACTTTATGGGACAATATATTACCACCGCATCCATAGTCAGGACCTTCAATGGGCATTCATGCAAATGAAATTCGAGGTCTTTGATAACCCCACAAACTTGTATCTCCCTTGCACCTACTTCCTGCACGTTTCTATATGGCTTGGTTATTTTCTGTCCTAATTCACATATGATCTCAAGAGTCATTACGTTAGTAGAAGCTCCAGAATCTAACATGCAATTTCACAATATTAAACCAGTAACCAATAAAGAAATATAAAAAGGAGCAGGGTCACTATCTGTCTTACGCATACCAAGGAAAACTTATGGGTTTTCATCATAAATATTAGTTACAATACCTTAACTAACAAATCGACTTAATGCTTCCCTCTGACTAGGCATGCAGATCAAGTCTTTGATGGGTATTGGAATTTTGATCTTTGCTAACTCACCCTCCAAAGAGAAATTCATGGGTTCATGCAAGATCGAGGAAGTCACCAATGGAGTATCCTTCTTTATTGATGGCATAGCTGAAACTTTACATTTCTGTGCATAAGTTTTAATGATTTCGGCTACCAGGCACATGACCTTTGACTCGACTACCAGTTTGAGACCTAAAAGACTTGAGAGGTCTTGAATTCATCCACTTCAGACAAAATGTTGAGTGTATCATCCTATCGCTCAAAAGATTCATCTCCTTGCTCAGGAGAATATATGTAAGTGGTTCTTGCAAATACATCAGATCCCTCTTGGTTATGGGGTAGCTCACAAGCTCTGCAATAATGACTGGTCGATGAGTGGTTCACAAAGTTAGTGCTCGTCATAGGTACTGTGATATTTTGTTCCTTTGGTTTCTTCGCATGTTCGAAAGGATTCTTGTGTTGAAAATTCCTTTGGTTTGCATGCATGTTTTGTTGAGTTTGCATTTTCTTATCCATCTTCATGATATTCTTTCTCAAATCATTCAACAGACCAACGATATTGGAATGTAGTTCTTCTCTGTCTACCTCTACTTCATCTTTATGCTCTTGGAGTCCTTTGATAGGTGGATCTTCGACTTTCCTTGCTTGTGGATAAAAAAGTCTTGAAATGGGTAACTGGACTTTCTGGGCCGCCAAAATATTTTTCTCGATCTTGACTGTAGAAACGAAAGAAACGTCCCAAGCTTGAGGTTCCTTCTCCCTAAGAAAAAAAGAAAAAAAATCTGTCAGATGATTTAAAATAATACAATAACACAATTTCAACATTATGTTGGAATAATGATTCATTTGTTTGTTCTAGATTAATTTTTGTTATATCTCAAAGGTCTAATTAGAGTTAGAGAAATATGCTCGAGAGATTTGTGGATGTATTCCGAGTTGATATTTTCCCTAGTTTTTAGTATGGATTTTGAAGGCTTATTCATTAGGGTAGGCATGGCCTTGAATGTTGAACCTATTTATTGTGGTGCTCAATGCTATGGAAACATAGAGCCCAACATCATTTCTATGAAATTTAAAATTGTTTTCTTAAGAAGGTAAAACATATTATTTTGGGAAGGGAATTTGATTCCCTACACTTGAGGCAAGGATTTTTGTAGTAGGTGTTATAAAAAAATATTGCACCACGGTGCAAAGCCTTCACAAGGTACAAAATGGGTGGAACATTAGAAGTGTTACCATTGTCACCTAGGCAACAACTTCCCTCATTTCAGTGAAGGATAAATCCAACACAAGGGAGGATTCCCTAGTAGATTCAATGATTCCTAAGCAAAGACACAATCAAGCCTAAGGCCTTCTATGTAGCCACCCAATTTTACCACCAACTAGGTACACTTAGCAAGTTATGGATTATGTGGTTATTCAAGGTAAATTTTAGAATTGGGTTTGATGTGATTTAAGGCCAAGTTAAGAGGTTTTATCAAGTTATTATTCAATGTAAAATAATCCTCATGTTAATATTATGGTAGCTAAGGAAGGTATTTACCTCCACGTGTGAACCCGACGAGAATAGAAGACTCCAGAAAGAAAGAGAAAACCCTAATGAGTTGGCTAATAACCCTAGAAGTATTGTCGGCTCAAGAAGATAATTAATATTAGGTTATTAGCCTCCAAGAGAAGAAGTCGGCCAGAAATAATAATAATATACTGAACATACACATATCCAAAAGGAGAAGTCGGCCCCAGCAAATCTGGCAGAACCAGTATAAATATAGGGCGCCAATTCTCATTTTGACACATCTCAGAATTACACTTCCTAGTTTGGTGCTCACTGCAGTTCCCAGTCTAGTGCGCACATGTGGAGGAGGGTTGCAGGTGCAGCTGCAACAAAAACTAGTTTTCAGTATTGGCTTGGACTATCTGATCAGCTTTTTGTGATGCGCTATCCTTGGGGAAAGGTGTGCTACCCTTTGTTTGGCTATCTAGCCTAGGGTTTTCTTCTGGAGAAATTCTCAGTCAAGGTTAAGGTGCTTGAAGGGTGGCTTCGGCCTATGGTTGGGTGACAAGGGTATTATCAATGGTAAAACGAGCACACCATCTTCTATATTCTAACAGGTTATGGGCCCACACCTCCTTCAGTCAGTCTAAACACTGGAAGGAAACATAGCAGCTAGGATATTGAGCTCGTTGAGGAACTGTCGCTAGGGTTACTAGCAGAAGCAACTTCTAGGACACTACCGCTAGGGTTACTAGAAGGAGCAGTTGCAGAAACCCTAATCCTCTTGTTGAGGAACCTTAAGTGAATGGATTGACCTAATCTTCAGATAGATCAGTGCGCCCTAGCCTAGCGCATCTCCTGGCACTCTAAGAAGGCCAAGACGTGAAGTTTAGATTTCTGGTCAAATCTAGGGTTTGACCAAGTCAAACAAGCCATGACTAACTCTATGAAGTCTGAGAACAAGTTAGATGGAGCCTCTAACTTCAGAGCATGGAAGACAAGGATTGACCTCATCCTTGACAAGAATAAAGTACTGGATATCGTGAAAGGAAAGATCGTGAAGCCAGAGTTTGAAGAAGGAGAAGAGAAGGAGCCGCAGAACATTGAAGCTATGGAGAAGTTCAAAGATATTGACATCAATGCCATGAGTATCATAGTGGATTCCATAAAAGACCACTTGATACCCTACATCTCCCATCTTGACTCATCGAAGAAGATGTACGATGCCCTAACAAATCTCTTTTCAGTTATAAACATTGGACAAGTTATGAGTCTGAAGAATGAGCTCCGCGACATGAAGATGAATGATGATGACAGCATAACATCATACTTTGTAAGAATCTCCCAGTTAAGAGATCAACTACAAGCTATTGAAGAGATCACTTTAGAGAAGGAATCGGTGAACACAGTACTCAATGGTCTTCCCAAGACATGGGATGCATTTTCCGCAGGTATGAACACAATAAAGAAGTACCCGACATTTGAAGAACTTTGGACTTGTTGTGCTCAAGAATAATCAAGGATCAATGCAAAAGAGAAACCCCAAAAGAAGTACGATGATCAAGCCTTCACAACAAGATTCAAGAACTTCGGGAACTAAAGGATGTTTGGCTCAAGGAGGAAGCCAAATCAAGAGAAATACATTTCAGAAGTACAATGCTTCAACTGTCAAAAGTACGATCACTACAAGAATCAGTGTCCCGAGCTAAAGAAAAGGAAGGAGAAACACGAAGCATCGATTGCCGAAGAAAAGAAACCTAAAAAGAAGACTAAGAAGGATGGAAGAGACTTCTTCTTCTAAAAAGGTAACAACACTCTTCTTATTTCTTGTACATATCTTGTTTGCATCGTCTCTGTACATATCTTGTATATCTATCTCTTGGAAGATAATTTGTTCCAAGAAGAACTACACCTAGGGAAGAACAAACAAGATGAAAATGGATATTATTAGATAATACACATGAAAGGATGAAATACAAATCATGTGGAAGCTATTGCAAGTTAAGCCGAATCAATCATGAAGAGACTTAGAAGAAGCAAAGACATAAATAAGTCAGAAATCGAGAGGAAATTGGAAAAAGACTTATGACGTTTTATAAAACACAAAAGCATGGACTCTGTTAGACAAGAGAGCCAATTATATATTGCAGAAGACGATAAGGATGCAGACAGAAGCATGGACTCTGTTAGACAGAGGGAGCCGATTATATGCACTCTTACATGAAGCAAGGGTTAGGAGGGAACTAATCCTATGATCCATTGAAGATGATGAAATATATATATATCCATGGTAGCAGCCATGAAAGACAGTACGTGTTCAGTTCAACCGCGGAAGAAGACTTCTTCGAAGAGAAGCCTTAAAGTATTCCTGGTTGTCCATCCAGACCCGTGATTCTATGATGAAAAGAAGAAGTGGAATCTCTAGGGCATGGAATCTATGAGAAACTCCATGGACCCAAGAGATAAAGAAAAACATGAAGAAGAACATGAGTATTCTAGAACAACCAGTCATTGTATCAAGAATCACAAGATTACCAGCCTAATATGAACTCACTAAAAGCAATCAAGCAAAAGAACTGAAAGTCGTGATGAAGAACAGTGTATGGAAGAATTATGAATGAAAGCATTACGAGATATAGAACCAGAGGTTCTCCCAGATGGAGGGAGAAGACTATGATGATTACTTGTTCCAATAATCCAGACCTATCTCTACATAAGTCATTATATCATCCGCAACATCCATGAGTCAGAATTCTACATCAAATGAATGCAAAGAATGTTCTCCAGAGAAATTGAATAAAGAGTGTATGAAGAGCAATCTCAAGACTTTGAGGCATACCAGAAAGAGACTCATGTATGAAGATAAGAAGAAGATAACTTGGTGAAGAACCTCTAGTGCACAGTAGAAGCGTGGTGAAGATTTCCTATAAACATCAAGATGACTACTCAGTAGATCAGATCTCATGATGACAGAAGAAGTGCCACATAGATATGTTCCATCTTTCCAACTATGATATACTCTATTGTTCAGATCTACATGAAGCCTTCACAGTGTTCCAGACTAAAGTGCATTTGAAATCAAGCATTACATTATCCATGATGAAGTCCAGAAAGGAGAAAATGATTCTCCAATACATATCTCCACAGATGAGAAGATAAGCAGACATTTTGGTAAAGCTTCTATCCAAGATGAAAGAGTTTGCATACTCAAGCTAGAGCTTATGGAAACAACTTATTGAAAAAGGAAGAAATGACTCTCCAAGTTAGGAGGGAGCACTGAAAACATTATTGAAGACATTCATCTTTAAATTTGAAAAATAGTCCATCTTGGACAGATGCTTTCCTGTTCGGAAAGTGGATTGAGACTTCTGACGGACAGTCACTTTCCATTGTGGTTAACATGGGAAGTAGTTTGATTGTTGATGTATCATAGACAACGACTTCCCATTGTGGTTAACATGGGGAGTGGTCTAGGGCAGTCTCTCTTCTTGAGAGTTACTCAAGAAGACTGGCCCACCTCGCCAGACAACGATTTCTCATTATGGTTAACATGAGGAATGGTCCGTTTTGGAGGTTGATGCAGGACAGTCTTTTCCTCTTGTGGTTAATGGAGGAAATGGTCCAGACAGTCATTCCTTAGGGTTTATACATTCTCTCCAGGGCGCACTTTGATTAGTGTAGGAGGAATGGCCTAGGGTGGGGAATGGTCCAGGCTCAGTAATCAGGGACAAAAATTCCTTAGGGTTATACATTCTCTCCAGGGTGCACTTTGATTAGTGTAGGAGGAATGGCCTAGGGTGGGGAATGGTCTAGGACAAACATTCCTTAGGGTTTATACATTCTCTCCAGGGCGCACTTTGATTAGTGTAGGAGGAATGGCCCAGGGTGGGGAATGGTCTAGACTCAAACATTCCTTAGGGTTTATACATTCTGTCCAGGGTGCACTTTGATTAATGTAGGAAGAATGGCCCAGGGTGAGGAATTTGTCCATGCTCATAAATCAGAAACAATCCTTCTTCCTTGTTTGAGAAGAATAGGGAAAATAGCCCATTGCTGATGAGGGAAGATATTCTTTCAAATCTCACAGATGTGAGTGAAAGATTGGCCCAGACAAATTAGTTTATATCATAACATTGTTTCTGTGCAGGTTGCTATCAGATGTTTGTTATGAAGACAGTAGATATAGACTACTGTGGTGGATATGTTCCACTATTCGTGAGGCATATATTCTTTCAGAGCTCATAGATGTGAGTGAAATATTGGCCCAAATAATTCAGTATATATCATAACATTGTTTCTATGCAGGTTTCTATCAGATGTTTGTTATGAAGATTGTATGACAGTAGATGAAGACTACTGTGGTGGATATGTTCCATTGTTCGTGACTATACGTTGCTGATCAAGTACTTGTGTGTTACTTGGTGTGGTAGTAAACCACTGGATTGTAGTTATGTACTACTATGGATAGACACAGTTGTGTTCTATTTCTGTTCTAACTGCCTTGAAGACTATCAATAATTTATTAAAAATAATCACCATCCAGATGAATGATGAGCAGAGATTTTCCAGACAGAAATTGGTTCAGAGCATTTACTCCTCTAGATTATAAGAGTGGCTCTTGTATCACTCTATGGTTTGAGTGACTTATCCAACATCATGTCTAATTACTCAAATGAAGTATGGTTTTGAGAGATGATGCAGCTGATGGTGATGGTTATGCTCATGATCTATTCATGAAATAGTCTAAACGACTATATTGATGCTACCGGGTAAATGGCATGCTTTTGTGCTCAAGACCATTACCTGTAATACCTCCCTAGCTAGGAGGGAGTGTTAATATTATGGTAGCTGCGGGAGGTATTTACCTCCACGTGTGAACCTGATGAGAATAGAAGACTCCGAAAAGCAAGAGAAAACCATAATGAGTTGGCTAATAACCCTAGAAGTCTTGTCGGCTCAAGAAGATAATTAATATTAGGTTATTAGCCTCCAAGAGAAGAAGTCGGCTAGAAATAATAATAATATACTGAACAGACACATATCCAGAAGGAGAAGTCGGCCCCATCAAATCTGACAGAACCAGTATAAATACAGGGCGTCAGTTCTCATTTTGACACATCTCAGAATTGCAGTTCCCAGTTTGGTGCGCACTGTAGTTCCCAGTCTGGTGCACACATGTGGAGGAGGGTTGCAGGTGCAGCTGCAACAGCAGCTAGTTTTCAGTATTAGCTTGGACTATCTCTTGGCTAGGGTATGGACTATCTGATCATCTTTTTGTGATGCGATATCCTTGGGGAAAGGTGCACTACCCTTTGTTTGGCTATCTAGCCTAGGGTTTGCTTCCAGAGAAATTCTCAGTCAAGGTTAAGGTGCTCAGAGGGTGGCTTCAGCCTATGGTTGTGTGATTAGGGTATTATTAATGGTAAAATGAGAACACCATCTTCTATATTCTAACACCTCATACACTACAAATTTGAAAATACAAATGGTTGTTACTAAAATTGTACAAAAGATTAGAAATTATAGTATTAGAAAATTTATAACAACAATACATTTTGTTATCACTCTGTAATTTCCAAGGTTGAGAGAGAAATGAACAAAGGTAACTATTTCAACCACTTTTGAGTCTAGGATCTAGCCCTCCTAGACTCAGAGAGGGATCTCTCTATAGGATTTAGATATGTTTGAGTTTAGAATGTTAGGCTAGTTATTAGGTTAGGGGTTTAGTTTTTGAAATGTTTGTGTTGGACCAACAAGGTAAAGCCATTGAGAAATGGAGTCAAAGAGTCTGTGTTCAATCAAGGCAGGTTCTACAGGAAACATTACAGAGCAGGGTAGGAACCTATGTTGGATTCTTAAGACTGATATGTGATTTGAAAAGAAAGGTGAGGGGATCGGATTGTACCATAGAAATTAAGAATTATGGAACTAACTGTCAAGCAGAAAACATTGAAATTATCCAAATCTAGGAACAAAGTGTACATCAAAACAAATTATGTCCTTCAACATCAAAACAAATTATGTCCTTCAATCTTCTATTGAATAATTCAGATTGGAAACACATAAATTATAACAGAGAAATGAAAACATAAACAAAGGTAGATGTACTTCACCAACATAAATGACACAAGAATCCTGTAAGCCTCAACTGTAATACTGAAGTTTGAAAAAAAGGAGGCTCTGTGAGTTCTTTAACAATATTAGTTTCATCCTTGAAAAAGGTCCCAACCCTTATGCCATATTCCATTCTATATTTTATAATATCTCATTACATTCATATCCTACAGAGTAGGGGATCGAATCCCTTCTTTAATTGTCTCTAGATATTTATGGAAAATACCTAATTAATGATCCACCAAAATAGGGATTTGATCTCATTTAGAAATCATATGATATGGATTGAGTTTATAACACTATCTTTGATTTTTACCAATAAAAGGGTAAAAATAGAAATAACTTCCTGATGACTAGTACCCTAAAGTTTGGGAAGTTACAACAAAATCCCAAGAAATAGGACATACTTTGACTTTCTTTAATAACCATATCTAATCCGATATGAATCTGACATCGACATCTTGAGGACATTTTACAACCGAAATATCGTTCTGGAAGCCTTCGAGAACATTCGAGAATCATTTTGCCTTGATCTGGGAAGATTTCTATGCTTTATGTTCATTACAGAACTTTCGGTATCTAACGAGGCCAAAACAGAGTATGCTTAGCTTCCGATTTTATGGGAATGATTTTTGGCAGCTAATTATGAAATTTGAACCCAATTTTAGTTGATGAAACCTGTAACTGCTCCTGAACTATTAAAAAATGGTGGTGTTCAATATTTAACCTTGCTTCATCTATTATAAACACTTTAATGCAAAACGTGGGATGCTTCGGCTAGAGTATCAAGATTGAGACGAGCGTTAGGTTTTGGACTCTTATGAGCAAGTTTAAACCTCAAAACCTTATTACTGTTTTGCAATCTACTATTTTGTTTGCAACACTTCTTGTTCTTGTGCTTTAGAATCTCATACTTAATGGCTAACTTATCCAATGGAGAATCAACTTTGAGAGATGATTTCCTAAGAGTCTCATTCTCTGTTTTGAGATGTCATTCTAATACCTTTAACTCTACCAGTTCTTCTTTCAGTTTCTGAACCTTAGGTTTTTTACTAACCTTTTTCTTTGATGATGTTTCAGGTATTCCCTTTTCCAGAGTTTCCATTTCTGCAGCCAATGGCTCTGATTCTAAATCTGAATATGGAAGATTTAGGATATCTCTAGTTGTGGCATGTCTTTGATCCTCTGCATTTTTCCCAAATTCCAGCTTCCTTTTTATTTTCTTTGATTTTGATGGGGAAACTTGTGTTGCAGTTTCTATAGGTGACAATGCTCTCCTCTTTCTTTTACTGGTTTTTGGATAAGTTACTTGTTGTGAGGAAGTTCCTCCTATCTGTGGTTGAACTTCTCGTTCAAACTTTCCAAAAAAAAGAAGATAATCCCAGGTCTTATTTCTTTTCCTGAGCTCCTCTAACACTATTAGTTTGATTAGGCCATGATGAAATAAACTGTTGCTAGCCTTCTGAGGTTTGGCCTGAACTTTGGAAGCCATCTTGGTAAGACTTTTAAGAAGATAATAGGGCATATTTATAGGTTTCTTACCAATGAAATGAAGAAGCAATCTGAAATGGTAAAACATGCTCCTTCCATATCTCCCCTCACAAGTGATGTAAACCTAGATTATTTTTAACAATATTTTCCATTTCTCCTCCAAGTAGCTCTTGGGAATTTCCTTTTGCCAATTCATGTTTTGATGCTATTTTTTGAGAAATGGTATGAAATCAATTTCCTTGACTAAGGTGGTCTTAAACCACTTTTCACCTTCACCAGGCATCTTTGTAGTTGCTTATATATTGGCTTCATCTATTTGCATCAGTATAGGTCCAAGTTGAACCTTAAACCCATCGAAACTCTTTGCAAATGCCTCTGTGACACCCTGATGGTACCCTTGGAGTTTCTGGCAGAAGTTGTAACATCCAATGCTTTTGAAAAGTTCATAGGACTCAGGGTGTGCCTCAAGGTACGAAGCATCTTGCAATTCCTTTCTAAGAAGAGCACCTCCTGTTGAAATCTTCATGGTAAAAATTATTTAAAACTGGGTCGATGATAAAGGATCCAGGGTATGTAAGGATGAGATATGGACTCAAATAAGCATGGAGGCGGGATAAAATGAGAAGATTGAAGAATAAGACTCAAAGGGTGAAAATATGTTGGGCGACTGTGGCAAGATTTAAAACAACTTCAAAGAGACAATTAATCGATTCAATGCATCATAAGGGTGATGGCCATTTTGTTTGGATTGATTGAATTTTATGGGAACGATCTAGGGCTATAATCACTCGATTGGACAAGGGAGAGACAAAGCATAATCCTTTTCCGAAATTAGATGAATGATGATCAAAAGTGGTTATGGATGCATACAAACAAATTATGATATGAGTACAATCGCCAGTTAGAAGAGTGACAAGACCCTTTAGACACTTGAAATATTCAAGACTTTTGGCAACTTATGATAGGTGTGAATAAGTCGTTTAACTACTGAATGTTTTAACTTTCGGTAGCTATCAGATATAAATTTTCGACCTTTAGCTACCGAAAATCATATTTGCTGTCACAATTAAAACATGAACCAAATTCATGAAATCCCCGATTATGTCACCCTAAAAAATCTAAAAACTCATGTGGATACATCATAATTCAAAACTTAGCATGTGACAATATCTAGCTCTAACTTTTAATCTGGATGTCGGTTTGAAGCACCGGATATACCCCTGGAAATTTGTTCCTAAGTACCTTACGATGAAAGCACCTGCAACCTGATCAAAAAAATTCCAAAATAGATAACTGGAAAAACATATGGCCTATATTATAGGACTCTAACATAGGCTCCAATGGGGGATGACAACTCTTTTTAAGAGGTGTTAAGAACACCAAAGACTAGTTGTCTGATCAATTGGGTTGATCCCATCTCGAAGACTGCAACCTATACCAATCCTTCATCCAAACAATAAATGAAAACTGAAAGTTGAAGCTGAAAACCAATAACTGCTGAAAACTGAAAGCACACATGCTGATGTCTAAAACTAAAATTGACAAAAATGCTTGATCCATAAGCTTATTTATATACAAATGATCCTACCCTACTTGCTTAAAACCAATGTTGAATCAAGTGATCTCGAACTTCTAGTAAAGCCAATCAAGCAAATGGCTTCTTAACTGTTTCTCGCTTTCAGCTTCTCTAAGTAAAAAGATAAATTGAAAATATGACAATTTGTACCACCATTTGAAACTATCTCCATAGTTTATGAACATTTCAAAACTCATCTTCATCGTAGATTCTAACAGGATTGCAAAAGGATCCTCAATGATATGAAAAAACATTGCTTGTTTATCAACAAAGAGTTGTTCTTGATCTATGGTTGTTTCTTTTTCTATGTCTTTAAGAAAAATTTTCTCACATGAACAATCAACCATTTGCTTGATAGTTTCCTCAATCTTGACATCAAAAAGCAGTTGAAAAGGATCTTCAAAGGACAAACTTTGACGATGAAAGAATTGGGATTGAATTTGACCCTCTAAGGTCTCAAGATCATTCTCAAGTTTTTCAACAAACTCTTCTAAGAAACTGAGCTTATATTTAGAAGAACATTTACATGACTTCAAATACATGGGTAAAATTTTGAGAAAGCCTCTTCGATTTGATCATCATCAAACATGTCAAAATATTCTTTAAAATCCTCAACATAAACATGATCTGCTACTAACTCTGGTTTTTCCATCCATGTTTCCAAGAAGACAACCCAAAAACCTAATATAGACCTTATGGATTTAGGGGGTAAACTATCAACCCAACTTCCACACTTCCCTTGGAGGGAATCATAAAACAATCGGATGAAGACATCTTCATGCTTGACTCTAAGGAGTTCAATAAAATCTCAGAAATTTGATATGTGCTCTAAAGTGAAGCTTAAGTCCTCTCCATTAAATTTAGGACCATTGCTTAAATAATATGTATC
>ML819803.1:12997-23693 GCA_009831015.1 Picea engelmannii | reverse complement strand
GAGCATGTGTGGTGATGGATGGTATGGATTGTAGTTTAACTTCATGAGTGGCATGCATAGTCATGTGAGGTTATGTAATATATTCATCCACATGAGATCCTTTGTAATGAGGGAGAACTTATGCATTGAGTTTCCCTTTCCTCATCGCTATGTCTTTCCAAACCCTTGTTTTCCTTTTTCTTTATTCTTTCAACCTTTTTTAGCTTTTGATTTTCATTTAGTCCTTTTTAGATATTCATTCATTGCATAACACTTGTGGTGATGACATCATAGCGAGGGGGGCCTACTCATACTTTTTTTTCCTCTGGTTCTTTCTTAGTATTTTTTTTTTCTTTTGTTTGCTCCACATTTTGATTTGATCACTTTTATATTTTCCTTTATATATAGTCATATCAACCTTGATCATTCAAGCTCCTTCTCATGGGATTATGAAGAATGAACCTATATGTGTAACATATGACCACCAACTCAAAATCAAGGACAATGGAGATTGGGAAGGATGGAGAATGTTATGTATGGATCAAGATATGGACATGCTACCCCTATCAAAACCCCCCTATAGAACACCTATACCCAAGAGTGACAACACTTATCTAGGAGGGGATGATAACCACCAAGGTGAAACAAGAAAAAATGCACAAATTTAGAGCATAATGATCCATTATTCGACTCAATTACTTGATCACTACTTTCATCATAAGTACATAAGACATTAATCACTTAATATGAAGTATTGAAACAAGTTACCTCCTCTGGGTCAAGGACCATAGTCATCAAGTGAGAGTGAGATGAGAAATATGTGTGAAGCATCATAATTCATCTATCTATAAAGAACATGGATGTCATCTATGGAATTATAGTTTGTAATGTGGATCATAGGAGAAAAATATCCTCTAGATACCCCTAGATGTGAGGGGGTAACAATATGGAAGTGATTATCTTTTAAAGAAGATAATTTTACCTACATCAGAATATATGGTTTTGAAGGAAAGTCATTTTACCTTCCCAAGTTTGTTTGTTATCAATTATTCTTGGCAAAGGTGGATAGAAAATACACAAAATGGAGAAATTTCCTTCATTTAAAAAATAATAAACAATTCATCTTTGTACATTTTTTATTCTTTGGAATGTTCATAATTTTTTTTTTACAATTGAATT
This sequence comes from Picea engelmannii, assembly GCA_009831015.1. Lineage (NCBI taxonomy): Eukaryota > Viridiplantae > Streptophyta > Pinopsida > Pinales > Pinaceae > Picea > Picea engelmannii. Next base: position 22,535 of record ML819803.1, on the reverse strand, counting down.
GTAAGGATCAAATATTGGAATCCATTAAATTGAGAGAAGCACTTACCACCCTTGGACATAATCTTAAACATTTATTTAGAACCCATTTATGTTTCTTTGGATATACTAAATTATTTCTTGAATTCACGACCCTTAAGAAAGGAGGACATGCTAATGAGGATTTTGTCGTTGGAGTTGTTTAGGGAAGGGTAGAACTATAGGGACCAATTATTAAGTACCTGAATAGATCTGAAGATAAATCTCAAAATAGATCCACAATATCAACAAGAAAAACTCAAACCATTCACCAAAATATTGAACACAAGAAATAGTCAAAACCCTTGAGGTAGGGTAACACCATATATTATTCCTTATGGAAGGAATGCACTCCTCAAGCAATAATTTCTTGTTACAATGAAAACATTCTTTACTATGCCTCATTACATTGCTTACACTTATTTATATAGCTCTCTCTATCTCCTAAGAACCTTCTAGAGAGATTTCTCACAAATTTATTACATCTAACTACCATAGTGGGCCTTTATTAATATAGTGGACCTAGTCCACCTTACATTGAATGACCACATTCTCATATATTAAATTACTTCCACTAATAATACATAACCACATTCCCATTGGGTACCTCCCTAGGTACTCCATATTACCTCCCTAGGTATATTACATTCCATCCTCCTTCACATTTTTCGTCCTCGAAAAATGAGAAAAAACCATACAATATGACCGGCTAAGAAATGTATCCAATTGGTACCAAGTACGACCATCCATCCATCCCAATGGAAGTCGAACATGATTTCCATCGATTTCCTTTCCATCCTGATCTTTCTCTGCATCATGTCAGGGTTTCCATGGGATTGTTTCTGTAGCCTGGGCTCTTCCTGTAGTGTCGATAGTACTCCATGCACCTCTTGATCGGTTTCCTATCTGGTGCCCTGATGGCGCATAAATGTGTTTATGCACACACCCTTTCCTTGATGATTGTTGTGTCTCTGTATGATGTGGATGGCGATATACAACAACTGTAGGAATCTGTTCTTTTTTCTTCAAATATGCAACACTTTGTTCCTTTAAGTCAATGACCTCCTTAGCTTCCCGATTATGTCCTTCCTGTAGTTTTGCTTCATCTCCTTTTGTGGACTCTGCCTTTGATTCAACTTCAGACGTCGAAATAACTTCTTTGTTATCTTCCATGGGCCCATATTTCTTACTAAGAGACACATCCTACAATGTAATTTTATTTTTCTTTTACCAAATCTTCAGAAACTTCTTTTGCACATTAATATTAATAGTACCCACTGATTCTATCCAAAGATATCCCAAAACAATGTCTTCATCACCCATATCTAGAGCCTCAAAATATGAATGCAACACATGTTTATCCATATTGAGATTTAAATCTTTAAAAATTTTAACATTTTCACCTACAACCTGTGTGCTTTGAATATTCTTTGTCGGAACTTGCAATCTATTAACCAACTGAATATTGATAAAATTTTGTTTTCAACTAGGGTTAATAGAAACGATGACATTTTATTTATGAATACAACCATGAACTTGTAATATAGATTTTCCACATGAAAACAAACTCTTGGTGATGTCTTTATCATTGCTCTTTGTATGAGACCACTTATATAAAAGTAAATTTTCAAGTGTTTCCTCAGAAAGTGACATCCACTCAGAATGTTGAAATGATTTCCACCATATGAGAGCATCACCTTTGAAACCCCAGTCTACAAAAGATATTCACTTCTATTTACATAATTACGTGTGAGATTGTATAAATTCTTCAATACTAGGGCCATCATATCTTCCAGTAAAAAATATCATGCTTGGAATAAATCTTCAACAAAAACTAGTGTGTAGAAATAACTTACTGCAAAAAATCGCGACTTTTTTCGGAAAAACCTTGAAAAACTATTGAATTCAAAATACTCATAACTTCACTTCCCAGACTCCGTTTCGGCCGTTGTTTTTTTTGAAATTGGGTATTTTTCCGAGAGGAATTCAAATATCCAATTTTTTTGGGACAAATTCTACACAGAAAGTTTCATCTCTGAATCTGAAGTGTGCCACCCTCTTTTTTCCCTAGAAAACAAAATCTGCAAAAAGAGCAAAAAAGTATTCCCTTCTTTGTCCGAGGAAAGTGATCTGATACCACTTGTTAAGTACCTGAATAGATATGAAGATAAATCTCAAAATAACCAAGAATCTCAACAAGAATAATCCAAACCATTCACCAAAATACTGAACACAAGAAATAGTGAAAACCCTTGAGGTAGGGTAACATCATATATTATTCCTTATGGAAGGAATGCACTCCTCAAGCAATACTTGCTTGTTAAAATGACACTATTCTTCACTATGTCTTATTACATTGCTTACACTTCTTTATATAGCTCTCTCTATCTCCTAGGAACTTTCTATAGAGCTTTCTCACATTTATTACATCTAACTACCATAGTGGGCCTTTTTTAATATAATGGACCTAGTCCACCTTACATTGAATGACCACATTCTCATATATTAAATTCCTTCCACTAATAATACATAACCACATTCCCATTGGGTACCTCCCTAGGTACCCCATATTACCTCCCTAGGTATACTACATTAATGTAGTATACCTAGGGAGGTAATATGGGGTACGTAGGGAGGTGCCCAATGGGAATGTGGTTATGTATTATTAGTGGAAGTCATTTAATATAGGAGAATGTGGTCATTCAATGTAAGGTGGACTAGTTCCACCATATTAATAAAGACCCACTATGGTAGTTAGATGTAATAAATGTGAGAAGGCTCTCTAGAAGGTTCCTAGGAGATAGAGAGAGTTCTATAAATAAGTGTAAGAAATGTAATGAAACATAGTGAAGAATATTGTGAATGTATCAAACATTGCTTGAAGAGTGTTATCCATTCACCAAATATTGAACACAAGAATGTAGACAAAACCATTGAGGTGGGGTAACACCATATATTAATCCTTAGGGAAGGATAACACTCCTCAAGCAATGCTTGACACATTCACAATATTATTCACTATGTTTCATTACATTTCTTATACTTATTTATATAGCTCTCTCTATCTCCTAGGAATCTTCTAGAGAGTCTTCTCACATTTATTACATTTAACTACCATAGTGGGCCTTTATTAATATAGTGGACCTAGTCCACCTTACATTGAATGCCCACATTCTCATATATTAATTGACTTCCACTAATAATATATAACCACATTCCCATTGGGTACCTCTCTAGGTACCCCATATTACCTCCCTAGGTATACTACACCAATGCTTATATGTAGGGTAAAGAATCTTAACCTCCCAGAAGTCTCTTACACAATAGTAAACTCAAATGTTGACATTGACATAATCAAATGGGAGAAGATTATGACAAATAATGATCCATACAAGGAAGATAATAATCCATATCATCAAAATCAAATTTAAGTTCTAATTATAGGGGTGGTGTTGTAGGAGGTTCTTCTAGAAATACTTCAATGTCAACCAAAATACTACTTCCACCTCCCATGGATGTGGAAGTAAAAATAAGAATAGTAATATTGCTAGTAGTGGCGGTGATGGGAACAACCCTAAGAATATTACTAAGGTAAAAGAAAATACCATTCCCATTCCTTGTAAGAGAAAGAGGCTTGTAAACAACGAGCATGAATTGTTATCCAAGGGGAACATTGAACAACCGGTTGGCCTTGCTAATACTCATGAAATTTAATATGATGTGATGGATCTTACTTATGTGAATATTTCCCAAATAAACATTACTAAGATTGTAGGAAAGGAAATGGTGTAATATAGTGTTCCTACCTTTGAAAATCTTTTTGTCACTGTGCACTTATGATAAAAAGAGCAATGGATTGTTTGTTAGGATATTTAGACACTTAGGAGCTAGTTAAGATCGACTTGGTCTAATGTGTCATTAGGTAAAAGTGTTTTTCTTTAGTATGCATTTGTAGTTAGGAAATATGACGGTCACGATATGTTCCCGACATAGAGTGATCCAACGGTTCATACTCTCCTCGATCTTAATGGCCATTGATCCATGGATTAACACCCAATTGGTACATTATCTCTATTTAAAGAGCATGGAAGTTCATTTGCCGATGATAGATTGTGAGAAATTCTCTTGTAAAATATCTTTGTAATTTATTTTTTTTGCATTAATAAACTGCTCCAAGTAGCCGCATTGGATGGGGCCATGGATGTTTCCCCGTAGGGGTTTTACCATGTGAAAACATCGATGTGTTGATATTTGATATGGTTATGTGAGTGGTTACTGAAGGTGTTCATCCTCTGTTGGAATACATGTGTTGTCGAACATGGTATCAGAGCATGTTTGAAGACCCTTTCCTGTTGTAGATCGAGATCGTGAAGACGAGTTGCCTCATCTCCATTTTATGTCATTTACGTACATTTCTGGGCTGATAGGACTGTAGGACCGTTCCATTGTGTCTGGAGCACTCGTTTAATTTAGGAACACTTTTCATTTCACTCGAAAAGGTTTTTTTTTTCCCAAGATACGACCATTACAGTCAGATTCAGAGGTATAAAGCTTGAATACACATTTTTTAAATTTTTGCAGAGTAGTATTTTGGTTTTATTTTAGTTTTGCATTATTTATTTCTGGGTTTCTACTCTTTTAGATCTGCATACGATCTTTTCCCCACGCCCTATTCAATCTCGACAAATAAAAAATAGATAGGAAAAGGTGCATCTTCCGGGGAAGCTAACCGAGATCTAACCCTTGTTGTCATCGAGAAGCGAAATATTTTTCTTGTGTGAAAATAGCTTTTTTTAGCATGCTCTCCAAGGTTGTCTTCAACAACAACAACAATAACCCCAATCCTCTTCCTAAAAAATACAATATGTTTTGCTAGACCATTTGGTTAAAAGTTCATTTATTAAGTAAGAGGTCTTGAGTTCAAGTCTCTCTTTTGTTACTTTTTTTTGAAAAAGTTCATGCTCAAATTGTAAAGTGTATTTCACTTCAAATATAAAAGTGAATCACTATAAGTAGCTTTAATATTTTATTTTAGAGTTATTTATTTTGCATGCAACTTTTCTTTTAAAGTTCATTCTCAAATTGTAAAGTGTATTTCACTTCAAGTATAAAAGTGAATCACTATAAGTAGCTTTAATATTTTATTTTAGAGTTATTTATTTTGCATGCAACTTTTCTTTTATAAAGTAACTTCATTGTAAAAGTGATCCACACTTCTCTTTATAAAAGTGGGTCACTTCATAAAACAACTTACACTATCATGTGGTCATTTGGTTACCATTTATGCATTTTTATAAAATGACATAACTCTCACATCCGAAGTCTGTTTTCAATACCGTTTTTTTATCAAAACCCCATAACTTTTCGAGATGTTTCCATCAAGATCATCAGTTTAAGTTTTTAAATCCATATTATCTTCAGATTTAATATGGCTTCTACAAGTAATCTCTTGCTTACCAACACCAATTATTTCCAATGAAAATCTCATATGGAAGATTTATTAAGAAGTAAATGCTTGTACCAGATTACCTTGGGAAATGAAAACGCACCCATTGATGTTGATAATAAAGTCAAATGGGATAATAGGAGTGATGAAGCACGTGGACTAATCAGAATGCCCATCTCTCCTGATTTAAGGTTCCACTTTAAAGAAATTGATGACCCCCATGAAGCTTGGGAAAAGATTGAATCTGTGTTTGGTAAACTCAATATTATTCGAGCACAACAGTTAGAAAATCAAGTACTGACCTTAAGTCCAAGTGGTTTTTATTGCCTTGGATACTATCTATCTAAGTTTAAAACACTCAGAATGTTATGTGAAGAATGTGAAATAGAAATGGAGGAAGAGCGTTGCATCTATCTTATTCTTTCTAAGCTAGGTAGTGCATATTCTATGTTTGTATCTACCTTTTATGCCATGAGAAAGGCTCTAGGGAAAGCTTATCAAAAACCCACTCTTGAGTCCTTTTGTGCTTCTTTGATTAGAGATGAAGATAAGATTATACAACTTGGAGTGATCATCACTGCAGGTACCTCCAACAAAGCCTTAGTTTCCCAATAGAAATATATGTTAGAATATAGAAGATGGTGTGCTCGTTTTACCATTGACAATACCTTCGTCACCCAACCATAGGCCAAAGCATCCCTCCGAGCACCTTAACCTTGACTGAGAATTCCTCCAGAAGAAAACCCTAGGCTAGATAGCCAAACAAAGGGTAGTGCATCTCTCCCCAAGGATAACACAACATAAAAGACTGATCAGATAGTCCCAAACCCTAGCTAAGATATATTCAAGCCAATACTGAAAAATTGCTGCTGTTGCAGCTGCACTAGCATCTCTCCTCCAAACCTGTGCACAAGACTGCAACTGCAGTGCGCACCAAACTGGGAAATGCAATTCTGAGATGCTGTCAAATGAGAACTGACGCCCTGTATTTATAGTGGTTCTGCCAGTTTTGCCGGGGCCGAATTCTCCTTTTGGATATGTGTCTGTTTAGTATATTATTATTATTTTTGGTCAACTTCTTCTCTTGGAGGCTAATAGCCTAATATAAATTATCTTCTTGAGCCGACAAGGCTTCTAGGGTTATTAGCCAACTCATTAGGGTTTCTCTTGCTTCCCAAAGTCTTCTATTCTCGTTAGGTTCACACGTGGAGGTAAATACATCCCGTAGCTACCATAATATTAGCACTCCCTCCTAGCTAGAGAGGTATTTATAGGTAATGGACTTGAGAAAAAAAACATACCATTTACCCGGTAGCATCAATATAGTCATCTAGACTATTTCATGACTAGATCATGAGCATCACTATCACCATCAGCTGCATCAACTCTCAAAACCATACTTCATCTGATTAATTAGATATGATGCTGGATAAGTCACTCTCACCATGGAGTGATACAAGAGGAGTAAAAGTTCTGAATTGTTTTATGTCTAGAAAATCTCTGTTCATCATCCATCTGGATGATCATTATCTCCAATAAACTGCTGATAGTCTTCAAGGCAATTAGAACAAGGATAGAGCACAACTGTGTCTATTCATAGCAGTACATAACTACAATCCAGTGGTTCACTACCACATCAAGTAACACACAAGTACTTGATCAACAACGTATGGTTGCGAACAGTGAAACATATTCACCACAGTGGTCCTCATCTACTATCATACAATCTTCATAACAAACATCTGATAGCATCCTGCATAGAAAAAATGTTATGATATAAATTGATTTGTCTGGGCCAATCTTTCTCTCACATCTGTGAGATCTGAAAGAATATCTTCCTCACGAACAGTGGAACATATCCACCACAATAGTATATCTCTACTGTCTGGAGACAGGTAGTCTCCATAACAATCATCTGATGCCATCTTGCATAGAAAAATATTGTTAAAGATAAAATAAATCCTCTGGGCCAATCTTTCACTCACGTTTGTGAGATCTGAAAGAATATTTGTCGTCATCAACAATGGGCTATCTTCCCTATTCTTCACAAACAAGGAAGAAGGATTGTCTCTGATTTATGAGCCTGGACCATTTCTAACCCTGGGCCATTCTTCCTACACTAATCAAAGTGCACCCTGGACAAAATGTATAAACCCTAAGAATTTTTTGGACCATTCCCCACCCTGGGCCATTCCTTCTACACTAATTAAAGTGCACCCTGGAGAGAATGTATAAACCCTAAGGAATGACTGTCCCTGATTGTTGAGCCTAGACTATTCCCCACCCCGGGCCATTCCTCCTACACTTATCAAAGTGCAACCTAAAGAGAATGTACAACCCTAAGGAATAACTGTCCGGACCATTCCCCACCCTGGGCCACTCCTCCGACACTAAACAAAGTGTAACCTGGAGAGAATGAGTCTGCCTTAAGGAATTTTTGTCCCGCATCAACCTCCAAAACAGACCATTCTTTGAAACTGCTCACAACTGTGAACTTCAAAAGAATGGCTTCCCGGCGAGGCAGACCATTCTACTTGACCACTACTCAGAGTGACTGCCAAGAAGAATGACTGTCCTAGACCACTCCCCATGTTAACCACAATGGGAAGTCGTTGTCTATGATACATCAACAATCAATCTCCCTCCCATGTTAACTACAATGGGAAGTCACTGTCTGTCAGAAATATCAATCCACTTTCCGAACAGGAAAGCATCTGTCCAATCTGGACTATTTTATCAATTACAAAGATAAATGCTCCCTCCTAACTGGAGAGTTATTTAAATCACAAAAATAATTTTTTTTCAAAAATATTTTTCCGTACCTTCTCTTAGCTTGGAGAATATTCTCGATCCCCGTCTTCTCTCGGAAATATACAAACTTGATTCTAGATAGAGGTTTTGTCAGGATATCTATTGTCTTCTCATCAGTGGGAATATACTCGAGCTTTACTCCTCCTTCCTGGACTTCATCATGGATAATGTAATGATTGATTTCAAATGTACTTTAGTCTGGAATACTATGAAGGCTTCATGTAGATATGAATAATAGAGTATATCATAGTTGGAGAGCTAGAACATATCTATGTGGCACTTCTTCTATCATCATGAGTTCTGATCTCTGAGTAGTCATCTTTATAGGAAATCTTCACCACGCTTCTGTTGTGCACTTGTGGTTATCCACCAAGTTATCTTCTTCTATCTACATACATGAGTCTTCTTTTGGTATGCCTCAAAGTCTTGAGATTTCTCTTCATACACTCTTTATTCAATTTCTCTGGAGAATATTATTTGCATTCATCTGATGTAGAACTCCAACTCATGGATGTTGTGGATGATATAGTGACTCATGCAGTGATATGTCTGGTGTACTGGAGCAAGTAATCATCATATTCTTCTCCCTCCATCTAGGAGAACCTCTGGTTCTAGATCTTGCAATGCTTTCATTCATAAGTTTTCCGTACACTGTTCTTCATCACGACTTTCAGTTCTTCTGCTTGATTGCTTTTAGTGAGTTCATATCAGGCCGGTAATCTTGTGATTCTTGATACAATGACTGGTTGTTCTGGTTCCTCTTTCTTTCTTGGAATCCTCATGCTTTTCTTTTACCTTTGGGTCCATGGAGTTTCTTATAGATTCCATGCCCTAGAGATTCCACTTCTTCCTTTCATCATAGGATCACGGATTTGGATGGACGACCAGGAATGCTTTAAGGCTTCTCTTCGAAGAGGTCTTCTTCTGTGGTTGAGCTGAACACATACTGTCTTTTCATGGCTGCTACCATGGATGTATATTTTATCATCTTCAATGGATCATAGGATTAGCTCCCTCCTAACCCTTGCTTCATGTAAGAGTGCATATAGTCGGCTCCCTCCATCTAACCGAGTCCATGCTTCCATATGCATCCTTATTATCTTCTGTAATGTATAATAGAGTCCACACTTCCATCTTGTTGTTTTCTACAAAACGCCATAAGTCTTTTTCCAATTTCTCTTGATGTCTGACTTCTAAGTCTCTTCTGATTTCAGCTTATCTTGTAATAGCTTTCACATGATATATTTCATTCTTTCATGTGTAATA